>JAOXYA010476647.1:0-16898 GCA_028565675.1 Sorex palustris
GACTTTGTTGTTACTGTGTTTGGCATATCGAATACGTCACGGGGAGCTTGCCAGGCTCTGCCATGCGGGCGAGATACCTCGGTAGCTTGCCGGGCTCTCCAGGAGGGGCGGAGGAATCGAACTCGGGTCTGCCATGTTGGCTGCGTGCAAGGCAAACGCCCTACCACTGTGCTATCGCTCCAAAGAATCAGCTCTAGCCCGACGCAGACTTTCACTCTGTCCTTCTTGCCCTTCCTCCTTTGGCAAATGGTTTTTAGCTAACCAGCATGTTGGTTTGGGCAGTTACCCTAGAACCAACCTGTCTTAGCGACCAAAAAACAGTTGCTCATTTCAATCTTTAGGGGTTTGGTGGTTGGTTTTTTTTTTTGGGGGGGGGGAGTTGTTTGGTTGGTTGGTTGGTTTTGGCTTTTGGGCCACAGCCAGTGATGCTCAGGGCTTCCTCCTGGCTCTGCACTCAAAAGTGACTCCTGGCGGTGCTTGAGGAACCGCAGAAGATGCCTGGGATTGAACCTGGGTTGGCCACATGCAAGGTTAACACCCTCCCCGCTGTCCTATCACTCTGGCCCTTGTCTCAACCTTTGGAGACAAGGTCCTTTGGGTCCCCCAGAGTATGTGGCTGAGAATCATCCCCAGGGGAGCTTCTGAGCAGGAACGTGCCAACAGCAGTGGGATCTCAGACTCCCGGGGGCAGCTTATGAGAGACTGACGCCATCAGCAGACGACATCTCCTGAGGCTCCGCCTCACCCCAGAGAGTAGGTCAGGAAGGACCCTGGCTTTGCCCTTTCAGATGCTCTGAGGAGTTGCCACTACAGTGCTCTCTGGGTAGCAAGACTGTCCAGGAAGTACTTCCAACACCCAGCTGGGACCACAGAGACAGCACAAGGCCTCCTTGTGCATCTTCCTTGCCTGCATCCAACCAAGCTTCAATCCCCAGCACCACATACGGGCCCCGGAGCACTGCCAGGATTGATCCCTGAGCACAGAGTCAGGAGTAAGCCTTGAGCACAGCTGAGTGTGGCCCAACCCTCTCCCTCCCCACAGTCTCCTAAAATAAACAAACAGGCAGCTGGTGTCCCCTGTAAGGAAGATGCCTTTACCTGTGACCCCTACGCCACTTGCTGTCCCACCAAATCATTTGCCTTGGGAACCAAGATGCAGGCTGCTCGTGGGACTGAGTACATGTGACTCAGTGAGGACCAAAGGGGTCCTTCTGGGTTCGTCTCCACAGTCCCCAGCCCCGTGGCCCCCGGGGTCCCTGGTAGCAGAGGAAGCTCTGAAGAGCCTTCTTGCCGCCTGGGTGCTGATCCACACCTGGGCGGGTGCCCGCAAAGGGCCTTGTACTGTCTCCTGTCTGTCGTGCAGAAGCAAAGCCTTTAGTTAAATAGGGCGGCGGTGCGTGGTCAGCAGGCGCGGCTGTGCCGGCATTCCTGGCGAGCCCCTTCCCAACCTCTTATTAACCTCCCAGCCTTGCCACCGTGCGGTGAGTCCCGAGGGGGCCTCTCCTCTCTGCCAAAGGAAACAGCTCTGTGGTCCCAGCCAGAGCCTGGCACCCAGCCCAAGTGGCCTCCCGAGATGTGACGGGGAAATGACAGCCTTTCCAGCCTTTTTCTGGAGAGTGAAGCCACTGGGGGGATGCAGAAAGGAAGAGTTCCAGGAAATGTTTCTTTGGGGTGGTCTGGCGGCATTCAGCAGGATTCCTCTCCCGGGTTTTTCCGTGGTTCTGTGGCTGCTCTGTTCCGTGGCTGCTCTGTTCCGTGGCTGCCTTTGGCAGCTCCTGCTCGGTCAGCCTGCCGTGGGTGCTATATCTTTCCCCTCTCTCCTTGGGTCGAATCAGAGCCCGGGCAATGCCCTTGGGAAGCTCTCCAAAGCCAATGCAGTGTGTCTTGTCTCCTGGAATGTACCAGTTCCTTCCGCAGGGACCTTAGGAAGAACTCCAAGTGAGACGGTCTCGGGCAGGCCCTCATGCCTCTGGGCCTCAGGGTGGACATACGAACAGGTCTAAGTACTGAGTGACGCCGGGTGAGCAGTAGACGTGGCCAGTCCCACTGCCTGATAGCCGAGGCACAAAGGAATCTGGGCATGAGCGTCCTGTCTATCTCAAATACGTGCTCTGGGCATGAGGTACAGCAGGTATGACGCTGGCCTTGCACGTGGCCAATCTGCCTTAGATCCCAGGCACCCCCTCCAAGCACCGCCCAAGCACCCCTGGCACTGCCCAGAGTGATCCCCGAGTGCAGAGCCAGGAGGAAGCCCTGGACATCCCCAGGTGTGACCCAAGAAAGGGAAAAAAGACTCTTTACCCAGGTCTGGGGAGCAAAACGAATGTTCGTTCTCACGTTCTAGGGCTACAGCTCCATGCTTTCTGCACTTTCTCAGCCCCTTTCAAGTCAAGAAGGCTGGGAAGGTTTGTTTTGTTTTGTTTCTTTTTGGGTCACACTTGGCAATGCACATGGGGTTACTCCTTGGCTCTGAACTTGGGAATTACTCCTGGCGTAATTACCTCCCTATAGGATGCTGGTAATCGAAGCTTGGCGGCATTTGGCTCTCAGTTGCTGGAGCAGAAGCGTCTTTTGCCCACAGCCTAGGAATACCTCACACTGTGGACGGCCCCGGGCATTCCGTAGGTGGGCACCAGCACTGGCACAGCCAATCATGGGTTCCAGGGCTTAAGTCACACAGGGACCTTTGGCACCAGGGGCAAACCCCGGGCACATCATGGCTTCCCGGGCAAGGGGGCTGTTGGGGCCAGCTCACGCCTGAGGCCCGGGTCTGGGGCTCCCCCCACCCCTGGGCTCCATCTGGCAGTCCCGAATTGTTCAGATCTTGTTTGCTCAGTGGAACGTAGGTTCCCTGCCTGGAAACTGTGCCCCAAAGCTTCTCCTGAGTAACAGGGGGAGGAAACCGGATGTAGAAGTGGCCTCACGTGTCAAGACAGCGCGGACAGCTGGGGAGGAGGCAGACGCCGGCAGCTGCCCATGGGGCTCTTTCTCTTGCAGTGTGTCCGGCGGGGAGCTGTTCGACCGCATCGTGGAGAAGGGCTTCTACACGGAGAAGGACGCCAGCACGCTCATCCGCCAGGTGCTGGACGCCGTCTACTATTTGCACAGGATGGGCATCGTGCATCGAGACCTCAAGGTGAGTGTGGGGGAGGGGCTCAAGTGGTCGTGAGGTGACGGCGTGCGGCCTGGGGACCCTCTTGAGTCAGATCCACAGCAGTGTTCGGGTGCGGGGGGTCCAGGCTCCCGCCATGGTGGAAGAATCCGGGGTGGGGGTATGGCATGACTTCTGGGGTGCACGGATGAGAGTCAGTGTGTGCCCACCAGCCCGCAGTCCTGCCCTGCTCAGCCCTCATGCCCCCGCACATAAGGGAGTCAGTAGATGGCACAGGGAGGGGAGGAGGCGGTGGCCAGCACAGGTGGGGTGAGTCCCCCCAAGGCAGGTTCTGTGCTTGTTCCCCGGAGGAATTGGAGGTGACCGGCCCTTCAGCACCCTGCAAGTCCCAGGCACCTGGGCACAGCCCTGCACACCTGTCTCGGGGGAACTGGAAGGAAATGAGGACCTAACATGGCCTGGGGGAACAGGGGTGCCTCCAGAGGGACACGGGGTGGCCTTCAGGCTCTGCACCCAGCCCAGCAGGGATGGGGAGTCCCCTGGGGCCAGGCCTGCTCCAAGCCAAGCACAGAGACACTCCAAAGACGTCCACACTCAGTGACCCTCAGTGACCTTCACCCAGGAGCAGGTCCGGGAGGGAGACAGCGCTGCAGGGAAACGGCGTGCCCCTTCCCGCATTCCCCCACCACAGCCGTCTCTGCCTCTGCCCCGGGAGCATGGGGGTGTGCTGGTCCCGGCTGAGTCCCACCCCTCCCCTGCAGCCCGAAAATCTGCTGTACTACAGTCAGGACGAGGAGTCGAAGATCATGATCAGCGACTTCGGCCTGTCCAAGATGGAGGGCAAAGGTGACGTCATGTCCACGGCCTGTGGCACTCCAGGCTACGTGGGTAAGCGCAGCGTGGGGTGTGCGTGTCTAAATGTGTGTGAGCGCGTGTCGGATGCATGTGAATGTGTGTACGTGCCTGTGAGGGAGCGTGTGCTCTCAGGCGCATGTGCGTGTGAGGATGTGTTTTGTGTGTGCCTGTGTGCTTGCTTGTGCCCGTGTGCTGCGTGCTTGTGTCTGCATGACCATCACATGCTGTCTGCATGACTACCTCCCCGTCGCCCGAAGCAGGACGTGCAGCCCCTGGCCCAGCTGCTGGTTTCCCTGCAGGAAGCAGAGAGAGAGACTGAGCGGCCTGCGTGAGGCCACGGGTGCTTGTCCCTGAGACCTTGGAATTGGCCGGGGAGAACCCCACTGTGAGGCAGCCCGTGTGACTGTAAGTGTGGGGGTGGGGTGAGTGTGTCTATGAATGTGTATAAGTTTGTCACATAGGTATATGTACGTGGGTGCATGTGTGTGTCCATGAATAGAATATGTGTAAAAATGTGTTCATGGTGTGGCTAGAGTGATAGCACAGCGGGTAGGGCGTTTGGGCATTTGCCTTGCACGTGGCTGACCTGGGTTCAATTCCCAGCATCCCATATGGTCTCTCCGAGCACTGCTAGGAGTAATTCCTGAGTGCATGAGCCAGGAATAACCCCTGAGCATCACCGGGTGTGACCCAAAAAGCAAACAAAACAAAACAAAACAGAATGTGTTCATGGGCATGAGTGTGTGAATGTATGAGTGTGTTTGTGAGTGAATGTGTATTTGTATGGGTGTATGTGTACAATAATGTGTGTTTTTGAGTGTGTGAATGTGTGTATGTGTGAATGTGAATGTGAGTGTGAGAGTGTATATATGCGTATGTGTGCATGTGTGCATGGGTGTGGTGTGTGTGTGTGTGTGCGAGTGCATGTGTATGGCTGTATGTGTGCATGAATGTGTGTATGAGTGTAAGTGTGCGCCCTGCTGCCACACTCTGCTTGCTTGGGAGCAAGTAGATAGTGGACACATGCCACAGCCCCGGTGACAGCCAGAGCCACACCTGCATTCTTCTGAACCCTGTCCTGCACACGCACACACACACACACACACAAATGCACACACACACGAGTGGGCGCACACACACACGCACGCACAAAAACCAACAGTCTTGGTTCAGCTGGGGCTTTACTTTCCTGAGTTTCAGTGCGTTTTCACCGTGTTCCCTCAGAATGGAAACGGAGACCAGCTGGCTGCATTCTCGACTTATCCCTGCCCGCAGAGGAATGTGTTTCATTCAGTGGGGGCAGTGTGAGGGCTTGCTGTGGGGTCTGAGGTCAGGATGAGCCTTGGAAAACTGGGGTCCTGCCGGCTTGCGGGGACTGAGCCCACACTTGGTGGCAGCTGCCCTAGGGGCCCTGGGTGGGGCCGGGCTGAGATCTAACCACGAAGCCTCAGCACTTCACTGAGGCTCTTAGGGTCTCGGTTGAACGCGTAGGTGAGCTGGGTCCCTTCAGAGGCTGGATGTCAGGGTGAGCTGGCTCCCTTTGAGACAGTCCTGGGCTCCCCTGTGATGTTTCTAGGGTGGGCCGTCTGCGTCTCCCCTGTCCTCCCCTTGTTCATCGATTTACTCAAGCGGGCCTAGTAACATTGTGAGACTTGTTGTTACTGTGTTTGGCATATCGAATACGTCACAAGAAGCTTGCCAGGCTTTTGCTGTGCGAGCGAGATACTCTCGGTAGCTTGCCAGGCTCTCCGAGAGGGGTGGAGGAATCGAACTCGGGTCAGCCGTGTCGGCTGCGTGCAAGGCAAACACCCTACCCGCTGTGCTATCTCTCTAGCCCATACATCTCCCCTAAGGATATAAAAACCCACCCTTCCTGGACCTCAGCCCCCAGTGTCCCTGGGCTCCCTCAGAGCCCCCCATGCAGCCTGGCCTGCCACCTCCCCACAGCCCTCTCCACCCCATCTCCCTGGGCTACTGACTGCCTCACATGCCCTGGGGCTCACGCAGCTGCTATGGAATTAGGACTGGGCGACCCCAGAGATGTCCCGTCTCCTCTCTGCGGGCATCTCAACGGGTGCCTAGAGGGAGCCCCAGGCCAGCGCTGGGCGGTGAGGCCGGCCCCAGGAGTGGCTGCTGGCCACTGACCACGTGGCCCCTGGCTCTGGCCAGAGAGCACTTGTCAGCCTGTGGAATGTCCCCGTGGGTCTCTCAGCACCTGCCCGGGATGGATCGCCTCCGTTTCTTTGTGGGGAGAGGAAGAAATGGCGTGGATTGGAGCCTAGTCCCCGCGTCCTTTGCTTTCTCTCCCTGCCCTGCTTCCCGCCCCCTGAATTCCAGCCGCTCCCACACTTCTCGGGGTCAGCTGCCCTCTGGCTCCCCTCCCCTGCCCAGCCCATCTGTATCCCTAAGGCAGGGGTGGGTGGGTGGGTGGGCATTGGAACATTGGAACGGGGGTCCCAGATCCAGGGTCACTGGCCGTGATACACCTCCACGGGGACCTTTCGTGCGTGTGCTAAGTGGGTGAGCTCTCTTTAGCTCTGTGTCTTGCGGGGGGGGGGGAACACCGCACCTCCAAGGGGAGGCAAGAAAGAGCACCTGTCACTCCTGAAATGCGCAGGCGAGGGGACCCGCTCTGTGTGGAGGGCACATCCCTCGGACCCTGTGCCAGAATCTTGACCTCAGAGTCGTTCCGCCCCCTGCCCCCACATCCCCACCCTGCCAAACCCTCCCACCACTCTGGGTGGGAACTGCCCTTCCTGGGAAAGGGAAAATGCTTTGCCCACATGATGGGGACCTACGGAGGGTGACGCCTCCATCACTCTCCCCTGCCCTTGTCCCAGCCTTTTAGTGGGGGACGGAAGAAGGCACTGCCTGCTGCATTCTGAGGTGGGGTGAAAGGTTTTCCAGAGCTGTTTCTTTTTTTTTTTCCTTTTTGGGTCACAACTGGCGATGCACAGAGGTTACTCCTGGCTCTGCACTCAGGAATTACCCCTGGTGGTGCTCGGGGGACATATGGGATGCTGGGAATCGAACCTGGGTCAGCTGCGTGCAAGGCAAACCCCCTACCGGCTGCGCTATTGCTCCAGCCCTGGAGCTGTTTCTTTTAGCACCTTCTGGAGGGCATCCCATTCCCAGAGATCTTGCTCTAAATCCACGTCCAGCCCTGCCCGTGTGTGGAGGAGTCTCTCCACAAAGGGCCTGTGGCCACTCTCCTAGCGGCCACCCGCTTAGCTGGATGTCTGAAGCTCATGTTCCAGGAGCCCAGGTCACCCCCACGCGGGGCCTGCCTCCACCCTGTTCTCTGCACCTCTGAAGAATGGGCTTTGCCCACATCCACAGGAAGAGCAGTGGGCGGCCCCTGCCACCTTGCATGTGCCCGTCAGCCCCCGGGAGGGGGGCGTGTCCACTGCTCCCCAGGGCTGGGGCAAGCCCCGGAACTGTGTCAGGAATAAGGGCTCTCTGGGCTGTGGCATGGAGCCTTTTCCTGCTCTGCCTGGTGGCAGCCCAGCCAGAAAGCCCTCCGTGACTGCTCTTGGCCAGGACCCTTTAAGAGGCTGCGGGCAAAGACCCTGCCAGCCTCCACCACACACGCTCTGGGCCGTAGACCGTTACGAGGGGAACTTACTTCTCCGGGATCCTGAAGTGCCTGAGCATCTCCCGGAAGGGTTGGAGGGGACAGGAATTCTGAGGCACAGCTTTGAGACCCCCCTGTCACGCCCCATGGCCCTGAGAGACTGCGCCCTGAGTCTCTTGAGCCTGGGAGCTCATTTGTCTTGTGTGATTCTGAATGTGGCCGCCTTCGAATCACTGGGTCCTTCCTACCAAGCAGCACGAGGCCACAGGGCTCAGGCCACTTCTCCAAACGGTCTCCGGAGCTCCGAGCAGGACAGACGCTAGTGCTCTGTGGCTGAAGGGCACCGGAAACAGTCCCGACCAGGGGACCCGGCAGACCTCCCCTCCCCTCTCCTTGCAGGGCTGTGCCCCCTGGCGGCCACGCGCGGTTTTTTAATTTAGATTTTTATTAGTGAAACACCATGAGGTACAGTTGTAGATTTAGAAATTTTTGTACTTGGGTTTCTGTTCTATAATGATCAAATACCCATCCCTCCACCAGTGCTCATTCTCCACCACCTCTGATCCCAGTATCCATCCCATCCCCCGTCCCCCCCATCCCACCCTGCCTATGTGGCAGGGCATTCCCCCTTGTTCTTTCTCTCCTTTTGGGTGCTGTGGTTTGCAAAAGAGGCATTGCGTGGCAGTCATGTTCGGTCTAGAGTCTACTCTCAGCACGCATCTCCCATCCTGGGAGGATCTTCCCAGCACCCTTTATTTGGTGCTCCCTTCTCTATCTGAGCTGCCTTTCCTCCCAGCGTATGCGACTGGCCTCCAAGCCATGGAGCAAACCTCCTGGAACTCTTTTAAGCAGCTATTTTAAATGGCGTAGTTGGTCATGTCCAAACCATGCCCTAAAGAGCATTTGATCCCAGAAACTGAGAGAAACAAGCATTAACCCCAAAACCTGGCATTAACCCCAAACTCTGGCATACGTCATTCGGTCTCCCCATGGGTGAGGACATCACCCCCAGCTTAGGTTGCTCTGGCCTCTGGGTTCTGAGCGCAGTGAGGGGCCAGGCCTCCAGTCTTGGTTAGAGGACCTTGAGATTCCCAGGCCGCCGCTCAGATGCAGACCAGACCATCTGTGGAGGAAACCAGAAACATTGGGCAGAAGCTCTTCGATTTGCAACCCCGTGTGGACGCCTTGGAATCCCTTCTCTGCTATTTCCAGCGAACATCCTCGCTACTGAGCCAAACCAGAAAAAAAAAAAGTCAAGCCACATAATTAATGTTATACAGTTTATGTAAGCAGAAAAAGCTCATAGTTTTAAAATTACGTGTGTCGTCTGCGACTGCAAGAACAGCTTTGCTCCACGTGGCATAAACACCGGGCCAGCCTTGCCGTGTGTCATCGACGGTCTCCTGGCTGTGTGCATTCAGCACAGATGTGTGTGGTGATGCCTGGGAACCCCTGCGGGAGACGGGGGAGGAGTCCCATGCCGGGAGCCATATGGGAGGAAAGGGGCCCCTGTCCCGAGGAAGGACTGATGCTCAGGAGTGGATGGACCAGGAGTGGAGGAAAGGGGAGACCAGAAGGACGGGTCACTATCCCACCTCTCTCCGCCCCCGACACACACCTTAGAGCAGGCTCTGGCGGGACCTCAGAGTCGGGGTTTAGAGTTAGGTATGACCACTGCTCACCCAGGGATCGAGGGAAGCTGAGGCACAGCTTCCCACACACCCCACAAGGCCCAGGCGTGCTTCCTGAAATGGGGTGGAGGTGGAGTCACACCCCAAATCCAAAGAAATGGAGATTCGACGGTTCTGAACTCCTGAGTACAATTTACTTGCTAGTGTCTATAGGTGGATCGACTGGATTCCATTGGTATCCACACACACATGTGCACACACATACACGCACACACGTGCACACACATACACATGCACACACATATGCACATGTGCACACACATACACGCACACACGTGCACACACATACACATGCACACACATATGCACATATACACGCACACACACATGCACAACACATGTAAACACATGCACGCACGCTTTCTCCTGCTTAGGGCAACTCCAAGCCAATCAAACAAGCTTCTGCCTTCGCCCTTTGAAGCCTGCATTGAGCCTGAGTCACAGCAAGAAGTAGGAAGACCTGAGGCCCATGTGTCCCCAGCACTGACGTGTCACCCCCATGTCTCTCTATCCTTTCACAGCTCCCGAGGTCCTTGCCCAGAAGCCCTACAGCAAGGCTGTGGACTGCTGGTCCATCGGGGTGATCGCCTACATCCTGTAAGTTCCTGAGCCACTCGCTTCGCGGGTCGCATCTTTCCACAAAGCTCTCGTTACAGAACCCACGTCACACTCCTGACCCCTACCCCTGGAGTCAGGGTACCATGCAGGGAGGTGCCCAGGGCAGGGTACTGGACGAGCAGGGAAGGGTATTGACAGGGGACTGACACCCCCAGTGTGACCCAGCCACCGCCACCAGCCAGACGTCTGTCATTGTCATTTCTAACTGGCGGCTTCTCCTAGACCCACGCTCTGTTCCTTTGTTATGACCTCTCTCCACTTTCCTATGGGCTGAGGCCCGTGGCTGTGGGCACTGAGTCCCTCCCATGGGCTGAGGCCTTTGGCTGTGAGCACTGAGTCCTTCCCCTGGGCTGAGGCCCATGGCTCTGAGTGCTCTGCCCCCCCCCCCCCAGTGCTCAGTGACTTGTGTGTGGTTCCAAGTGCAGGAATCACATTTCTCTTGGGCCGATGTATATCCCATCATGTGGCTGGATGATGCTTCCTCTCCCATCTTCTTGCCGTGGCCACGTGGGTCATTAGAAGTGCTGCCTGTCTGACCATTAGAAGCCGGGTCAGGGAGACCAGTTGCTTCCACAGATGTGTCCAGGGTGGGGTCCTGCTGTTTCCAAGCACCTTTCATGCTGCCTCTTCACATTCCTGGGTGGCATCCCAAGCTTCCAATATGGCCACCGCTTGTCAGACACTCAGACTGGCCACTGGAGCCAGAGAGAGAACATGGCAGGCAGGGCACTTGCACTTGGCCGATCTGCATTTGGTCTCCGGCATCCCATGTGGTCCCCTGAGCTCATCAGGGGTGATTCCTGAGCACAGGAGTAACCACCCGAGCACCGCTGAGTGTGGCCAAGAACAAAACAAGACAAAACACTAACAGTTGTCACTGGTGTGAAGGGTGTTGCGTGTGGTCAGTCTGCTCCCCTCGGGCCGGGAGGCTGTTGGATGTCAGGCACATGCGTGATGCTACTTTTTCTATTTGAATGTTGCTGTTCCAGGGGCCGTGCCACGCCGGGAGCAGACCCAGGACCCTGTCAGGGCTCAGACTTGCACCCCCCCACTCGATCTCTGAGCAACGCCACCAGTCAGGGGTGCATTTTCACTCCCCCTGCCCCCTCCCCCCATTCCCCGAGCCCCTGTTTTGCACCCACCATGTGGAGACTTTTTGAGAAACCCATTTGCCTTCGCCCCTCCCACCACCAGTGTCCTTTCCCTTCTCCAAGTCCTTCCCAGATCTGCTCCCGGCTCCTCTGTGTCCCTGGGCAGCATCCAGACCTTGGGGACGGTTGTCCAGACATAGGGCACAGTTGTCCCTGGCCTTTTACTTGCCAGCCTGCCCCTGCTTTGATATCCAATGCATTCCTGGCTGCTCAGCGGATCTCTGCTGAGCTTGCAAGAACGTCCTGGCGGCCTGACCCAGAGGGCTGCGGAGATCACGAGGTGCCAAGCCTATCGTCATTCAGTTCTCCTTGGCCGTTCACAGATGCCAATAACACGCAGAAACTGGCTGGGGGCACTCAGAGGTCCGGCCAGCAGGACGTCTGTTGGCTGTGAAAGTTTGCTTTGTCTTATGGCTTTTAAGATATTAAGTCTGTCTGGTTACCGGGAGCGAGAGGCCTCGACTCAGTGTGTGTGTGTTGGCGGGATAGGGGTGGGGGGTGCGTCCACCCTGCAGTCCCTCCCTGTGGGAGACCCACAGCCTCAGAGAAGCAAACAGCGGGCAGCGCTGACCACAGGTGACCCAGAGAGACCTCGCAGATGCCCAGGCTCGGGTGCGGAACACTCCTGCCCTCTTGCTTGTTTTGTTTTTATTCTTTGTTTGGGGGCCACCCCTGGCAGTGGTTCAGGGCTCACTCCTGGCTCTGTGCTCAGGGTTCACTCCTGGTGGGGCTTGGGGATCAAGCCCTGACCTGGCTCCGTATAAGGCAAACACCCTCCACATGGTTCTGTCGCCCCAGCCCCCGAGATTCTCTCTCTCTTAGCTGTGCTAGGTCTGGAGCACCCAGCTGAGGGCTTGGAGGTGCTGGCCCCCAGAGATGACAGCTCACTCACCCTACATGAGCTGCACACAAGCTAAGGGCCGGGAGCAGTGCTGGGGGTGGGGAGGCAGGGCGTGAGGGACTGGCCCCGCTGTCTCAAGACTATTCGGGAACGCAGGACCCTGGGCTATGTCCCCTCAGACCCCCTCGGCCATCTCTCACTAGAGGAACCTCAAAGCTCAATGGCAGCGGGGAGGGGCCACACTCAGTGCTGCCTAAGATGTAGGGGGCTGAGTGGCACCCCAAAGTAGGAGGAGCCACCAGCTGCCACCTGGTGGGGAGGCTGGAGGTGGAGGTCCCAGCGCCCCCTGCAGGCCAGCGCTACATGGGGTACTGGGTCCCAATCCCTGAAGGACTGGAACAGAGGGAAATGGCTTGGGGAGTAGGAATGTGGGGGAGGTTGGTGTGTAAAAGAAACACACGGGAACAACAGCCCCCGACAAGCAGAGCCCAGGCCCGGTCCCTGCTGACCTTTGACCCTTGGTGCCAACTTCTCAGCACCTGAGCGCAGTGTCCCCCGGACCTCGCCCCTGTTGGGGGATGCCAGGATGCCAGGCACGGCCTTTTCATTTGCTCTCTTGAGAAGGTCCCTAGGGGGCGCTGAGTGCCCTTTCTCCCCCTGGCTCCGTCCTGCCTCTTGTCAGCTGGTCCTCTGGGCGTTCAGGGGCCATGCTGCAGAGATCGAGCCTGGGACTCGTTCCCACAGGCACAGGCTCGGAAGCTCCAGGCAAACCTATCCTTCCCTCCGGTCCCCCAGGACAGCTCAGAAAGTCTGTTCTGTCTCCCCACATTCCTCCGTGGGGGTGGGGCGCCAACACTGGAGGAACTTGGGGTCGACAAGAGGATCCTTGGCAGGAGAAAAAGGCGTCTTTCCCGTAGTGACCTTGAAGATGTTTCCGCTGTTGAGAACCGGGCTGAGAGGGGAGGGCCAGTCCCCAGGCCGCTGACAGGGGCCACTGACAGTGCTTTCCCAAGGCTGCTGGTGCTTTGGTCCACTTTGGTCTCATTTCCACTCACCCAAGGGGAAACTTCTACAGCCCCGCCCAGGCGTGCTCAGGGAGAGCCACTTCACCCAAACTAGCCAAGTACTAAGAGGGAAGGGCCAGAGCTTTGGTACAGCAGGGAGGGCGCTGGCCTTGGCTCCAGTTCTGTGGTTCGATTCCCCACATCCCATATGGTCCCCTAAGCACCACCAGGAGTAATTCCTGAGTATCACCAGGTGTGGGCCCGAAACAAACAACCCCCAAAAATAACATTAATTTTTTAATTCTTTTAAACAATTTTAAAATTAGCACTTGTAGCACTGTAGGACTGTCCTGTTGTTCATCGATTTGCTCGAGTAGGCACCAGAAACATCTCCATTGTGAGACATTGTTGTTACTGTTTTTTGGCACATCGAATCCACCACGGGGAGCTTGCCAGGCTCTGTTGTGCGGGCAGGATACTCTCAGTAGCTTGCTGGGCTCTCCAAGAGGGATAGAGGAATCGAACCTGAGTTGACCACATGCAAGGCAAATGCCCTACCTGCTGTGCTATCGCTCTAGCCCTTTCTTTAGAGATAATATAATTAAAAAAACTAAGAAGATTATGATCACATTACATTCAATATTTTAAAAACCACTAAACTTCATTTTAAGATTAAAAATTTTAAATGCCAGGGAAGTTGCTCCCTGGCTGAGGACAGACTTCCTGGGCTGGGATCCTGGGTTTGGTCCCTGGCACATCCTGGTCCCTGAGCACCACAGGGAGGGACTCCCCGACTGGGCCCCCAAAATCAACCTTCCCAAAAGAGAAAATGTCCCGGCTGAGCTGAGCCCTCAAATCAGGCATATGAGAGGACGGGGTAGCCTCTCAGAAATCCAGGCAAGGTCTCAGGCTGCTCAAGCTGCCCTCAGCTGTTCCCACCACTGTGCAGTGGCCATGAGTGGCAGCAGGCCAGGAGGGACAGTGGAGGCCTGTCTCGGTCAGCCTTCCCCCCAGCCCCACCCTCTCGTCTCCCCACAGGCTCTGCGGCTACCCCCCCTTTTACGATGAAAATGACTCGAAGCTCTTTGAACAGATCCTCAAGGCCGAATATGAGTTCGACTCCCCCTACTGGGACGACATCTCTGACTCCGGTAGGTCATGCGCCTGCATCCTGGGGTGGCCCCGGGGACCCCTGACGCCCCTGGATGCAAGCGCCCCGAGACCAACAGTCCAAGGAGGCATCCTGAGCTGGGCTGTGGCCAGCAGGGTGGATGGCAGGCTTCAGGCATCTGAGCAAGGGTCAGCAGGGTACGGCCTCCAGCACTCCTGCCCAGGGTATTGGGGGCTATTGTTGGGGTGGGGGGAGTCCCTGGGCTCTGGGCTCTCCACACCCTGCACCTGGGGAGAAAGACCCAGAGGGGAAGTAGATTGTCCTGCAGCTCAGAGGGAGGAAGCGGCAGAGCTGGGACAGGAACCCGGGTTCCCACTGCTTCTACATCCAGTCCCCACCACAGGAATGTCCCAGGAGGAGGCCCGACTTTCAGCCCAGGGTAAAGCCCAGGTCCGAGGCTCCAGCTGCAGTGAGCTGGGCCTGGTACAGCCTCCCCAGGAGTGCAGGGTTGGGTGGCAGGTGGGGGGACACCCGGCCTCTGCAGACTGCAGAGGGCAGGAGTTGTGGCTCCATTTTTTCTCGTGTCTGTGCCTACTCACTGGAACCTCAGCTTCCATCTTCCTAAGCCTGGACTGGAGCCAGGTTTGCTGAGGCCTGAAATGTTTCATTTCTTTTTTTTTCTTTCCCTTTTTTTTTTGCTTTTTGGGGTCACACTCAGTGATGTTCAGGGGTTACTCCTGGCTCTGCACTCAGGAATCACACCTGGCAGTGCTTCGGGGGATTATATGGGATGCCAGGGATCGAACCCGGGTCAGCCATGTACAAGGCAATTGCCCTCCCTGCTGTCCTATTTCTGAGCCTCCCCCACACCCTCATCCTGCATGCAGTGAACTCTGCTGGGCCCTAAGAGATGCCACCAGGACATCCACTCTCCATCTCTGAACCACACCCTCCCTTCCCCAGTGACCCCCTGCCCGGCTGCTGGGCAGACCTGCCCTGGGCCTCCACACCTGGGCTCAGGCAGGGACTTTCTCTCTGTAACAGGTTGCCTGGCTGCAGGTAGCTTCTCAAGGCCAAACAGCCACGATGCCAGGCCCAGGGCAGGGAGTGTTCTAGGAGCTGCACCACACACACACACACACACACACACACACAAACACACACACACACACAAATACACCCTCAGATGCACATGCACACACACACATGCACACATTCACACATGTACACATACACAAATGCATACACACAAACATTCACGCACAAACACACCACATTCATACACATGCACACATATGCACACTCACAAACATATACACACACTCACAAACACACACACTCCCACATACTTACTGACACGCATACATACACTCCCATGCATACACCCATCACACACATAACACACATGCACAGCATGTGTCCTAAATGGCTTTCTTCTCTTTCCCCCAGAAGTTATGAGAGACAGGGGACTACAAAAGATGTCCTCCCTGGGACGGGTGCCACTAGGTGCCAGGGGCTGGGACTGAGTGCCCGGCAGGTCACCACATCGAGTGCCTTGGCTAGCCCTTCCCTCCATGTTGGCACCATCTGCCGGGGACTCGGGAATCTCCCATAGGCCCCAAGTGTCATCGTGTCCCCTCTCAGCCATACACTGACCCTCTCCCTCACGCTCTCTTCCTGAACAGCCAAAGACTTTATCCGGAACCTGATGGAGAAAGACCCCAATAAAAGATACACATGTGAGCAGGCGGCTCGGCACCCCTGGTAAGAAAAGGGTCCAGAAAGAGCGCAGGGGTCAGGCCTTCCTGCAGTGGGACCCTTCACCTCTGTCGGTCCTCCCACTGGGAGCGGGTCAGGGCTGTGGCCAGGGCGGCCCCAGCAAGACCTTCAGTTCTTCCCTGCCAGCTGGGTAGGCCCCGCAGTACCAGAAGGGCAAGTGTTTCCACGCTGCAGAGAAGACTTGGGCATTTGGTTGAAGGCCGTTTCTCAGAAGGCACTGAGACAGAGCTGGCTTCCGTGGTGATTGGGAGAGTCTTCCCCTCCCCCCTGAGGATGCTGATCCAGGCAGAGTCTCTCCTGCTGCAGAGCGGGGAGGGGCTCTTGGGGGTCTCTGGCCTGCAGAGCCAGCTGAGCTCGTAAGGCCACCTCAAGTTAACATGGGACATCCCTGGCCTTGAGCCTGCTTCCCCACGACCTTGGGTTTAACCTTGGGTTCTCAGAGCCTCAATTTTCTAATCTTTAATATGGGAAGAAATGGGGCTGGAGAGATAGGACAGTGAATAAGTGCTTGCCTTGTTTGTGACCAGTCCAGCTTTGATTCCCATCACCATTTCATACCGTTCCCCGAGCACCACCAGGAGTAATTCCTGAGTGCAGAGCCAGGCATAAGCTCTAAATGTCACCAGGTGTGGCTCACAAACAAGCAAACAAACAAAATGGGAAGAAGGAAGGGAGGAGGGATGACTCGAAAGACCAGAGCATGAGCTTGGCATGCAGGAACCCCTTGGCACTGTCGGGAGCAACCACTGCAACCTGGTCCACCAGGTTGATGTAATAAATAACTGAGGGGGCAGGGCAGGAGGCGTAGAGGGAGGATGGTGTGGGGTGAGCAGGCTGTGGAGAGGATGAGTTCTGAGTGACCGCCTGAAGTCAGGAAGTCATTGCTGTGGCCTGAGATGGTAAGGAGAGAGGAAACGAGCCAGAGACAGGGAAGTGACCCTGCCCACCTCCCTGCCCAGAGCAGAAAGCTCAGCAGCTATTGAGGCCTAAAATGTCAAAGGTGGCCCCTCAGGGGCCATGAGACACAGGGCACATGGCCCCTGTCTTCCTGAGGACTTTTCTAGAAAAGCAGAAAGAGAAGGGGTGTCACTCCAATATCAAATGAAATCATTTTATTTGGGTTTGGGACTATACTTTTATTGGGATCTTGTGTGTTCACAGA
>JAOXYA010476651.1:0-16898 GCA_028565675.1 Sorex palustris
CGGTCCTCCCCGCCGCGCGTCCGATTGGCACTCATCTATAATTTTAATTCCCCTCTAATTCCCTGCAATTTATAATGCCTTCTCTTTTTGTAACTAGTCATTAATGTATAATTAATTGTTTTTGATATAAAATAAATGCTTTCAGAATTCAGGTATACAGAAATAGCAAAGCAAAGATCATTTTCTTAGTCAGTCTAAATTTCTAATGTGTGGATTCACTCACTATAAATGTTTGCTTCCCTATATTTACTCACTCTACCCATAAAAACAATTATGGGTTTTTCTTATTCTGGAAGAATGCCTTATTATTTTGGCTCCATGGTACAACATAATATTCAGATAGAGCTGTAACTCTTTGACTTGATGTTTTAACTATAAACATGAAAATTATTGTAGTCCTTTGAGTCTTGAAAGTAAGACATCATTTTCATGGTTAATGTGGATATTAGATATTTTCTGGAAAAAATCCAGTATAAAATATGTAAAATTTTATGTGAACTATAATGAAAAGACTACTAAAAATTCAATATATGTATTTAGATATTTTTTCTTCTAAATCAATTCAATTATACACAATATTATTTGATTCTTGCTAATAGGACATTTTATATATTGTTAAAATAATAGAAAATTGACTTGCCAAAAACTTGTGTGAAGGATGCAAAGAACCCTATCAGTTTATTCTTTTATGTCTGATTCTCTCTCTCGTTACCCTTAACTCCTTCTTTCTTCCAATCTCATCTCTCTCTGTCCTGTATCTCATTCTCTCTCTCTGCTGTTGTTGTTGCTCTGATCATAATATACTAAATAAATACCTACTGTCTTGCCATTGTCAAACACTTTTTTAAACTAGCAAGGTTCAATTCTCTTGGCTACAAATCATTGCAAAAGACAGGCCACAACACTTCCAGGTTGCATCAGTGTTTTCATTCGTCAGTGCTACAGGTCTGCCAAGATTTCCAAAAATATGACAGGCTTTACATTTCTTTTTCATGAATTTTAAAAATTGTCTTTCAGACAGTCTTGTACTTTGTCTATGTCAGCCTTAACTCACAGAGGCATGATTAGAATATGTGTACCCCCTCGTTAACTAGCGTGTCGAAAGCCCATTGCCGAAAGTGCTAGTATGAAGAGTTGACCTTTGGGAGCTCAGTGAGTCCTCGATCATAGGGAATTTCCATTTTGGCTTTTTATTTTTTATTAAAGCATATCAAATTTAACTACCACACATAGTTTATTGGAAGCTGATTAAGAACATGACTCAGTAGAGCAACATTATTATTCAGAAAAGAGAAACATTAAGAAAGCCAAGACTTGCTGAGGAGGAATTATTTTATAGAGAAATATCCATACCATTTTCTGTAAACCAAAGCTAAAACAATAATAACGATTCAGAACAACAATAACAAGGATTTCCCAATGGATTACCAAGTGGAATGGGAGGGAGAGATGTGGGTATCGTGGGCATTTGGAGCATAGCAGCTTTGTGTCGGAATGCTATGCATTTTTAACGGTGTTGTAAGTTCCGAAATTACAAGAATGACAAGAAGTGAACTGAGAAGACAAAAAGACAGAGGGGCGAGGCCTGGAGCTCAGTGGGGGATTATATTCTTGGCACTGTGATCCCTGTGGTCCTGAGCTCTAGCTACCAGAGGGTCCAGCTTCCACCTTGCATCATGGGGAACATGCCTTTGGCAAAAAGAAAGTGAGCTCCAGCAGACAAAGAAACTACGAGAACTCTCATTCTTGTCCTCCCAGCCTTCAGAAAAGGTGAAGAATAATCTTGTTTCTGTGTCACACCATCTAAAGTAAAATTTTGTTAGAGCAGCCCCAAAGGACTGAGGCAATTGCATACAAGTGTTGAATCCCTTCCCTAATACCTATTCTTTTTGTTTGTTAGTTTTGTGGTCACAATTGGGGATTCTTAGGAATCACTTGTGTCAGACTTCCGGGGACCATATGGGATGCTAGAGATCAAACCCAAGTTGGCTGCATGCAAGGCTGGCGCCCAGTCCACTGTACTATCTCCCCAGCCCCTAATGTCTGTTCTTTATTCTCCTCATTGCAGTTACAAATATTTGCCTAGCAAACATTAAAAAAAGCGAAAGCAATTATTTACTTTAAATATTTGCTAGTGCCTTATAATTTATAAAACAATCTCCTCTATATTATTTTAACTCTATATGGGAGATTGTTGGATTATCTGCATTTTATGGATGGAGAAACTTACACTCAAAAAGGTTAAATGATTTACCTAAGAAAATATAACAGAAATTCTAAAGTTTATTGGAGATGTATTTACCTGGCCTACTTTTGATGATTAACAAATGCTTGCTGCATGAATAAAATAAAAAGACATAGCTAAGAATTTTTCTTTGTTTCTTCTATCAAAACCCTTTTGCCTTCTAGCTAGGTGATTTTATACAATTGCCTTTTGTAGTCACAGTCTGGTTCATTGTAAATTAAACTTTCTTTTTTCTAAGAATTGGCAGTGATCTTTAAATAGAATACCATTATGTCATAATTAGCAGTATGACAATTTAACTTTCTTCTTTTACTTCGAGGGTCATAGCTAGTTCTTGGTATTCCAGAATGTATAGCCATCTGCACAATTCTGGGTTCTATCCTGCACCCAGGCATGGTATTTATTTCTCCGCTACCTTCTTTTTTTAACTCTGCAAATTGTGTTACTTATCACCTTCAAAGTGAAGACAAAGTATGGAACTGTTGGTTATAAAATTGGGCTACATTTGCATTTTGCAGATTACACATATTTGTTTAAATTTAAAATTAAATTATTATTTTAATGGGTCTAAGTGCACAAGATATCTCCTCAACCAAAATTAACATATCAAAACAATCAAAGACATGGACTATTAGTAGCAAATAAAGTAGAGTGGTAATTCCTCTATAGGTCTATCTAGAGAACTACTGAGATCTTCCCTAAGGATTTAATTCCCCTTTAGATCCATCTGGGCTGGAGTGATAGCACAGCGGGTAGGGCATTTGCTTTGCACACAGCCAACCCGGGTTCGATTCCTCTGTACCTCTCGGAGAGCCAGGCAAGTTTCCGAGAGTATTCCGCCTACATGGCAGAGCCTGGCAAGCTCCCCGTGGCGTATTCAATATGCTGAAAATAGTAACAAGTCTCACAATGTCGACGTTACTGGTGCCCACTCGAGCAAGTCAATGAACAATGGGAGGACAGTGCTACAGTGCTACTTAGATCCATCTAGGGAACATAGATGCTCCCCAAGAATTTACCCCTGTCGTTACCATGATATCTACTGAACAAATCCTGTTCTGGGAGGCAAAGGAATTTCATAGTTGACCAGGGAGACTAGGAGAGTATAAATATCCTATCCTCTGCTTCGGCCTTACTCATTATTCTTGATTTTGAGACATAACTACCTAATTAATATTTACCTGTATTCATAAATGGGGATTACATATCAAAATCAGATCCACACTAAAGAGTTAAAACTTGCTTTGTGATGATTTCCTTTCTGTCAAATTTCTGAAATCTGATCTCTAGGTGGTATTGCACAAGAAGGAATTCTCTCTCTCCTCCCTCTCTCCCTTTCTCTCTCTTTCTTTCTACCTCTCTCCTCTCTCCTCTCTCCCTTTCTCTCTCTCTCTCTCTCTCTCTCTCTCTCTATCTCTCTATCTATCTATCTCTATCCACTTGGGCAGTATGATTTGCAATACAGATACTGAGGTAGGTAAAGGAATAAACAATGTTGTTTTAAGTCACTGTGTTTAGGGATGATTTGCTTCTGGACAAAAGGAAAACCTGCATTTAAAATAGAAAAAAAGGTCAAAGACAATAAATACCCTGAGTTTATTTTAAGAATAATCATCCATAGTCATGAGGAGTAATGTGAGGCCAAATTACATAACGACATGACACTGAGACAAGACACAGAGTAAATAAATCCATGTATGCAAAGGCAGCTCTCTGATTTAAGCTCCTTCTTTGGACAGAGTGGGAGGGCTGAACCCCTCTCTGTTGCCTGTCCCAGTAGAGAAGCACTGTCTACTACAAAAGCAGTCAGAGAAACCTCTGGATAAGAGACCATGTAGCACAGGAGATGCTTGCTTGATATTTTTCAAAGTCAAAGAAGTCTAGACGAAAAAATTCATATTCTCCTTCCCCCTGTTAAATCAGCCTGAACTAGGAACAAAAAATGAGATGAAGAACTTTCGAGCCACAGTTAACATTGGAAATGCTGAACAAAGACCAAAAGCAGTAAACAGTAATGAAGATCAAATAATAGTGGAGAATGGAAAGGGCAATTGATCTCAGACAACAAAGGCCCTGGAGGCGCTTTTGTTCTGAAGGAAGAGGATATTTTATTTTATTTTGTTGTATTTCTTGTTTTGGGGATCTGGAGTGATAGCACAGTGGGTGGGGCATTTGCCTTGCATGCAGCTGACCCTGGTTCGATTCCTCTGCCCTTCTCAGAAAGCCCGACAAGCTACTGTGAGTATCCTGCCCACGAGGTAAAGCCAGGCAAGCTCCCCGTGACCAATTCTATATGCCAAAAACAGTAACAACAAGTCTCACAATGGAGATGGTACTGGTGCCCGCTCGAGCAAATTGATGAACAATGGGAGGATGGTGCTACAGTGCTTTTTTTTTTTTAATTCAATCCTCATGAGATACAGTTACAAAACTTTCATGTATGAGTTTCAGTCAAACAATGTTGTAACACCTATCCCTCTACCAGGGCACATTCTCCATCAACAATGTCCGCAGTATAACCCCCCCCCCCACCTTTTCCAACCCTCCTCCTGCCTTTGTGGCAGACAATTTCCCCCATACTTTCTCTATACTTTTGGGCATTATGATTGGCCATAAAGATACTGAGAGGCTGTCACGTTTGTTCCTTCAACTACTTTCAGCACACATCTCCCATCTTGCACAATTAGACAAAAGACAATATTTTAAAGTGAAAAAAAAAAGGAAAGAGGATATTTTAAAGTGAAAAAAGAAAATGCTACTTATTTTTTTTTTGCAAAGTTTTTCATAGAGTTGAGAGGTATAGCTAGAGCAAACCTCCTTTACTGGCACTTAAGCCTGAAAACAGAACACAGTGGGCCGGGCCCTGCACAGCGACCTCAGCTGGCTTCCCAGAGGGTCTGCTCTAAAGACACTCAGAACCCATCCCATTAGAAGAGAGATCTTGCTGCATGTACCCAGCCCATCCGGGATTAAGCACTTGTCAATAACTAGAATCATTCTTATTGATGTTTGAGAAGCATAAGTCACAACAAAGATATAAGAATTAAATAATGTGTAGGAAAAAATATATGACAGATAAGAAATTTCTCAGGTACAGTAAATAATTCTGGGAATCTAATACATCCACTCAACTTAAATAGTGAACAACAGTAGCATAATTACAACCTTAGACAAGAGCTGAAACATATTTTTTTAAGTTATAGACAATATGGGAAGTTTAATATTTTTGCAGGTTTAGAGATTTCTCCTGTTGTATGCACATATATATATATATGCATATATATATATATCCTCTTGTTATAGTCTGTAGTGATTAGGTTGTTATGGGGCAGTAAAATACATTTTTGACTCAATAAAAAACAGATACTGAAAAGAGTTATTTTTTCATGCTTTTTGTTGCTATTCAAAGTGGAACAAAAGTATGTATAATGTGGCTATCTTGTGAAATGTTTAAGTGTATAAAAGGAAAAACTTCTTCTTAGAAAATGTAAGAAAACTATGCTTTGAGTATAAATATGTTCGATGGCACATAAGCGTAATGTTGAGAAAAATAGGAGGTTGAAGAAGCAGCCCTGTGTAGACTAAACAAACATTCTGTGAAAGAGTGAACTTGGGGAAGCTCCCTTTAGAAAGCACAGCTATCAGACAAAAAATGGGGACTTTTCAAAAATAATAATGTTGTAATTTTATTTTCTAAAGTAATTTTAAAATATTCGGGTGCTTTTACAAAATATTCAAACTAATTAGTTGACTTTTGCCAAAAGGGATATAGAAAACATTTACTATAAAAATTGAGTGTATCTATGGATTTAAACTTCCAATATTAAAAATTACTGTTGCATCTCTCTTTCAATGTATTCTGCTATAATACAAGATTTCCTGTGACTCCAAAGCATTTCCTTAAGGGCTAGATGCAGTGTTGCCTAGGGCCCACAGGGGCTAGATATAGTTACTAGGTACTGGATATAGGGACATTTGGAATTGAGCTCAGGGCTTTCCCTGCATATTATCCACCACCTGAGTGATTGCCCTAGTCCCAAAGCATATTTATTCATTTGTCTGTTTGTTTGAAGCCCACATCTGGCAGTGCTCAGGGCTTACTCGTTTCTGCTCCTAGGGAATATTCCTTGTGGTGCTCAGGGCTATATACGGTGCCAGGGATTAAACCCAAATCAGCCACATGCCCTATCCAGTGCATTATCATTTCTATGGCTTCCCAGTACATTTTTAAGGCTATTTTTCACATATTTTCTCTTTATTTTTCAATTTCCCATGAATTCATAGAAAATAGTAAATCATACATTTCAAACTTGATATCTCAGGTATAATTTATTTCATTCTTTATGTTCTACTTTACTCTTCTTGGCTTGGGTTTGTCCTTTGTCATCGATACACATGGGTTCACGAGTACCATGATTGTAACTTGTGTGAGTTAGTGCCAACAGAGGCGTTAGGGTATGGAAAAAGTAATTAGCAATGAGGGTATCTTGTTGAGAAAGCCTGTATGGTAATACCCAACAGTTGTACTAGATGCACAAAATTTCATGTAAATCAAGAAACTGAAACTACAAAAAAAAGTAGCATTAATGAAAGTACAAGGCTCTTTCAGTAACACTATCTAATCATAGTGATATACTCATATCTTGACACGAATTCATTTTTCTAAAGGTCATTTTTCTGAAGACCATTGCAAGGAAAAAATAAAAATTACGTGCACATACTCATGCACACAAATACAGGTATTAAAGAAAACTTTAAATTAAAAAAAATCAAGTTATTATACTGACACTTTCTAAGATCATCTAATACCATGGATTTGGAATAGAAAGAAAGATTAATTCCAGAAATCTTTTGTTTGTACACTAAATGCATTGGTGCAAAAATACTATCTGAAAAAAAAACAGTAACAGCACATTTATTCCATAAAAAGGATTTCTCGACTTCTTTCAATCAAAATGGATAATAGAGATATAACTTCTTCCATAAATAATTATTAACCAACTGATTGAAATATGCTATACTTTTTAGACTGAATAATACATACGACAGTGATTCTACAAAATAATCAAATGAAGGGACTCCTATAATGGGCTTCCTCTGTTTTTGGAAAAAGTTTTAAGAACCTAGTTTTGTTCTTGTTTTTGTTTTTTTTAAGAATAAACGAAATATAATTCTTTCTCAGTTGAGGGCTCAGAGTTCAGGGAATCCGAGCAATCTAAAACAGACTGAATAGAATTTGATATGAAATTCCAATAATAATGCAACTTCATAATAAGTTTTATGTTCTTTATTTAAGGGAAAGGATCACATGCATTGATGGAAGGAAATAATTGCTTCACAATGGGTCACTCTCCTTGAGCAATTTTTGTATAAAGCAGGATTTAGACTGATTTTGATTGTGGGCAGCTCTCCAGAGAATTGCTAATGTAGAACAGGGTCTGGGTGAGCGTCAAGGTTTCCCTTCTGCAGGCTCACGGGGCTCTATTTTCCACAGTCAGTAGCTAAAGTTGGACAGAAGACAAGGACTGGCCTTTAGTGTTCCTGAAAGTGAGCTTCACTTAAAAAAAATTGTATCATGAATACTAAAGAGGGGTTTTACTGGTAAAAATACAAAAAGGATGCTTTTAAGTTGTTGAGCACATCTAGCAAGCAGAGGGTGAGAATAAGCTTTAGACTGGAAAAGAAGGAAGGAAACTTATTTTTTACTGGTAGGATGAAGATGATAGTCTGCTAGAGAGCAGGTCTGTGAGCTTTTTATATGTAAAATCAGATTTAAAATAACCAATTGGATTTAACTAGTTTAGTTCCCCTTTCCACTTTCACTGTAATAATACTATAAGCATTTAGGACTATTCCAGGGGAAACCATACATATTTATGAGGGGAATGGTGAAAATGTACAGTGGAGGAAAATCCACTGAGCAAGCACAAATATACATTTCTCTTACAGGAAGTGCTACAGAAATGTCTTTGCGGTGAATTTTTCAGAATGTTCATGAGAAAATAAGTCAAATAGGGCTCGAGCGATTAATACTGTCCTGCTAGGGATATGGAGTTTCATAGTAAAGCTCTATCTTGGCCGAAGGTATTCTAACAATTTCTTCCAGAGAGGAATTGTAGGATCTTTGAAACTCCCAGTCCAAGGCTACTGAAATTTGCTTTCTTAACATCTCAGGTGTCGTTGAACCTGAGTGTTAGCTTTGGTTGTGTTCAGTTTTCTGTTCTATCCCACCAGGTCTCAAGGGACCGTGCAGCTCCAAGACAGAAGCCAGTCCTCCTGCATGGAAAGCGTTCGATCAGCCCTTGGAGCTATGCCTCTAACCTTCATCTCTCCTCTGATAAGAAGAAAAGGAGCACAGAATTGCATAGAGTTTTGATTACCAGATTACAAGACCTTTTCTCAAAGGTCAGGGCTGACTTAAGTGACTGAGGTTTCAGTCTGTGAGTATGTGGCCTCCAGTTTATGGTTGAAACTCTATCATGGAGGGCAGGAACTTTCCCCAAGAGCAGGCTGGAGACCCACCCAAGATGGCTCTATTTCTATCTGATTGCATGTTAGGTAATATGGTAACAGTCCTGATCGCTTCTGTAGTTTTGGTGCACAAAATTATTCCACTTTCACAACTCAGCAATGCCCAGGCTCCTCATGCACTGTCCTTATGTCATTTCTGGTCTTCACCACTCCTCAACTTCTTAATTTCATTTTAGTGCTCAAAAGTTTAGGATTTATCATCCACAATACTGTCTATACTCACATTTGACTTTTCCTTCTGACTTATTTAACTTCCTAATTTCATTTTAGTGCTCAAGAGTTTAGGATTTATCATCCATAATACTGTCTATACTCACATTTGACTTTTCCTTCTGACTTATTTAACTTAATACAATACTCCCCAGTTCCATCAAATTGCAGCAAATTTCAAGATTTCATTTTTTCCTATAGCTGTGCACTATGACATTGAATATGCATTTGCATCCTTAATTAAATGAAAATAATAATATAAAATAAAATTGCTAGCAATCAATAAAGTCAAATGTGTAACTTCTGAAAAAAGAGCAGATATTCACAAAACAATGACAAAATTGGGAAAATTCTAATATAGAGAACAATCAGTCAACAGGGAATGATCTTATATACAGATTATAAAATTAATAAGTCAGTAAATCCTATCTCTTCAAGAGAAACTTGTAGTTTTAGAAGGAGAGTTTTTTAAATAAAAATGACTGGTGGCTGCATGGCAAAATAGAGAAATACAGCAAGGATGAACACAGAGGACCAATTAAGTTGGAATTATAGTATCACAACTTGGGTTTATTTTAAAGGCAAAAATGACAGCAGCGCCTGACTCAGTGAGATGCTAAGAAACTAAAGCCAGCATCGACATGTTTTTTGCCTGAATGATGTCAAGGTTGAGATTTCCATTTGCTAGCATGGAAAAGTCTGTGGCAAGACAGTGTGTTAGTTGTGGGAAAGCAGAAAGAGACGTGGTAGGTTGGGTTTTGGTTTAGCATAGAAAATTTTAGATGCTTATTGAAGAATAAAGCCAACAATGAATAAGGAATGTGATCTGTGTCTGTGTTGAGGTCAGGCAAGAGACCAAAAGTACAGATGTGATCTGTTTGTAATCAATATCCACTCTCAATTCACATCATTTCTTGCACATAGTATAGTGCATGTCTAAGTCAGTGATTCCTCACTATGAAAACCTTGCATTTAGAGACATTACTAAAACATGTTAAAAAAAATTCTTGGATTGAAATGCTAGGTTGAAAATCAAATTAGCCAAGTAAGAAAATGGATTTTTCAGCCTAGGTTTAAAGAGTGTAAAGATGAATGCTGTTTATTGTGGCTGACTAAAACTACATTCAAAATTTCAGAGAAATAGAATGAAATTCACTGATGAAAGAATATAAATGAACTTTCAGAAACTTAAAAAGAAAACCTCTAATGAATACAGAAATTTTTAATATCAGAAGAGCTTCTATTCCGTGAATGAGAAGTTGATTGCCATCGCTTTGAAAGATAAGGAGTGAAATACCATCCCCTAGACTAGCTGCTTTTCAGAAAGCTTTCACTAATGTGGTTTCTTTCCTGTGGACAAAGGTACTTTTTCTGCTATACTTTTTTAGACTGCAAAGAGTTTTAAAAGAATGAATTATTCAATTATTTGTCTTCATTAGATGAAGAGATTAAGAAAGTAATTACTTTCTAAGGCATGAGGGAAATATTTCCCCAAAACTAAATTGTGTTTCAGTAGTAGAAGAGTGTTTGGAGTTATTATCTTGAAACAAAGCAGCAACGGATTAGGCATTAAGAGAGATAACAATCACGAAAAAAGAAAAATAAGTAAAGCCTGAAAAGCAGTTGGTTACCACAATATCAATATAAAAGCCTCGGATGGGCTGGAGCAATAGCACAGCAGGTAGGGCATTTGCCTTGCACGTGACCAACCCGGGTTCGATTCCCATTATCCCATATGGTCCCCTGAGCATCGCCAGGAGTAATTACTGAATACATGAACCAGAAGGAACCCCTCTCATTGCTGGGTGTGACCCGAAAAGCAAAAAATATAAATAAGTAAAAATAACAAAATAAAAGTCTCTGTAAGTCTAAACCATCTTATAGAAATTTTATAGTATATATTCTATATAGACATAAAGTATGTGCATGTATATATAGATATACACATGTGACTTTTATATTGGAAAAAACTGCAATAATTTAACATTTCAAATAAGGAAATATGGCTGTTGAGGGAAGAATATAAACTACTCCCAAGCATACTCTTTCCAAATAAATACAAAAATGTGGAAATTAGTTTTTTTTTTCCTCAAAAATCAAGCCAAACGGAACTGTAGCAAAGTACAATGAATAGGGCATTTGCCTTGCATCTGGTCAACATGGGTTTGATACCAAGAAAAGATTCCCTGAGCATCAGCAGGAGTGGTTCTTGAGCACAGACTGAGGAGAAACCCTTGAGCACCAATAGGTATGGCCCCCAAACAAACAGACAAAAAAACAAATGAAAATTTTATGGTGAAAAGGGGATTTTGTAAGTGTCATTGTTACTGCTGTTATTGTCCTTTGTCTTTATTTTTCCTGATTAAAATCAGAGAAGAGAATTGTCCTTCAAATAAACAGAACCATGAGATGATTCGATAGATATGAAATGAAATGATGGGAAACAGGAAGTAGAATAAAAAAAAGATGCTGATAATGATACAACTAGAGATGTTACATTGTTGCAGGGACACAGAAAGGGTTGGCATGTGAATCATGTTTGTCTTTGGATCAGGATTTCCCTGAACTGAAAGTAGAAAATGAACCTGGAGGCCAGAAACATTCCATATGGTAAACTCAAAAAGTATTTTTTTTTTTTTTGCTTTCCGGGGTTACTCCTGGCTTTGCATTCAGGAACCACTCCTGGCAGTGCACAGGGGACCATATGGGATGCTGGGAATTGAACCCGGGTCGGCCACATGCAAGGCAAACACCCTACCCGTGTACTATCAGTCCAGCCCCAAACTCAGGAAGTTTTATCTCAGAAGGATGGAGATGGTAATACTGAGCATGCCACAGGAACCAGAGAATATATTCAGTGTATGACAGATGAACATATCTAATTGGTGGTGAAAATGTTTCAAAAGATAGAAGGTCCCAAATTCAAGAAGGAAACATTATAATGGGACTGAAGAGTGAGTACGGTGGGTAAAGTGCTTGCTTTGTATGAAGACACCCCTGCTCAATCACCAGCACCATATGGTCCCCCCAGGACCATTGGAAATACCTACGAAGAATCTTCAGGAATCTCTAGAGAGACCCTCACATAATAATAAAAATGATCCACTAATTCGGACAAACTCTGTGAAAATGTAACAATGAACACAACAGCAGCATGTTCTTGTAGCTTCCATAGAATATACAGGAGTAGAGAGGAAATTTTCTTCTACCCCTCTGGTTTCTTTGACTGTTCAAGCAATCAAATCATCACTGGCAAGATTAGTAAGTAAAAAGAATACATTGCATTTATAATTTATAGTTTCTCCGCAATTGATAGTGGAGAAACCATAAATTCTGACACCAATAGAGCCAAATGTAGATGTAGATATACACCCTGTGATCAGGAATTGGATTGGGGCTGTGGGTTAACAGAGAGTTGGGGGGCGGGCACATATGAGAAGAAGGTTATTTGTGATGACAAACCAGTGTTCTGTGGTTGGATCCTTGCCCTGTTATATAGATGTTTCCATGACAGAAATGTTATTTTGGTTTAAAAAATTTAATTCTGAGAATATCTTCAATTTTTATTCTTCTAAATAATTACGGGAATGATAAAAATTTTTGATGATCCTGAATGGTCTTAATGAAACTCAGCTCAGGAGACCTGTTTTGCACATCTTGGAGCAGCCTGTCCATTAGAAGGTTCTATTTTGTTGGAGTCATAATTGTTGAGGAAAAGCTATGATAATGAGAAAAAAAGTGTGTATCTGCTTTCTTTCTTTCTTTCTTTCTTTCTTTCTTTCTTTCTTTCTTTCTTTCTTTTTTCTTCCTTCCTTCCTTCCTTCCTTCCTTCCTTCCTTCCTTCCTTCCTTCCTTCCTTCCTTCTTTGTTTCTTTCTCTAATTCTTTTTTTCTTTCCTTCCTTTCTTTCCTTCCTTCTGTCTTTTTTTGAGAATTTATCAGTGCAAATTTGTTAACAACACTAAATGATTGATTGACTTATAAAATACTCCACTAATTTGTAACTTGCATCTTCATTCCTAGTCTTCCTACACACGAATGTTCTCCCTGCTGTTGGAGTCTTTAAACTCCCCTGCATTCCACTTAATGTCATCTTTTTATCTTTTATTTGTTTTCTTTGTCCTTGTGAGGTAAAAAATTATTTATCTTTGTCATATGCGTGTTGATATTACTTTGGGTTTGACATTAGATCTAGAAATATCTCCTGATATTACTTTGGGTTTGACACTAGAACTAGAAATATCTCCAGGTCTTCTTTAGCCCTATTAATTTGTTAAAGACAGTTATATTTTCTTGTTTGAAGCCCCACTACCTAGTTCTGTACTACCCATAGTAGCCATACAGTTGTTTCAGTGTTGAGTTGAATTGCATAATTTCAAGTATCAAATTTAATGATCAGGCCTTAAAATTGAGAAAAACAGTATGAAGTTAAATAATAAAGATGTTTCTGAAATTGGGAAGAACTACTTTATTTCTCTTGATCTTCTTTTCATGACACACACATTAATTTTAATAAAAATTAAATTAATTTTAATAAAAACTATAGTAGAACAATATTTTAATGACTAGAGCACAAAAGCATAGCATAGTGCTTGGTATACTGAAATTACTCTTTAAAATTAAATTGTAACATAAGAACCAGTGACATTTTGTTGATGGTGAGGTACGCAGATCACAATAAAAAATGTAAACACTTTTTCCTAAATCACAATCAAGACCATCCTGTTATTCATCTATTGCCTCGAGCAGCCCCCAGTAACGTCTCCTTCGTCCTAGCCCTGAGATTTTTTAAAAAGTGCCATATTCACGGCTCTTTCAGAGTTAGGAGAATGAGACCCATCATTGTTACTGGTATTTGGCATATTGGGTACATCACGGAGAGTTTGCCAGACTCTGCCGTGTGGGCAGGTTACATTCAGTAGCCTGCCAGTTTGTCGAAAGTAGGAATGAGATAATAAGATGTTGCGTGGCCGCGAATGTGGCTGCGCAGTTCCGGGAGCTGGGTTTTATAGTCTCTCAGTCTTGGCCGTTGATGGGATTACACAGCACCAGAGGGCCGGTGGGTGTGACCCCTGCCTACTAGAATTTTCCTAAATGAACACCATTTTTATAATTTTACTAGGGTTTTTTTATTTTTTTAATGTTCATTAAAGCACTCTTTTACTATGGTCATTGATTACAGAAATAACCCAAATGATAAAAACACAATTAGTTATTAAAATAATAATACATATACACGATGGAATACTACTTAATTCTTAGAAGCAATGATTCTTTTTTACATTTGCAATTACTTAGATGAAACTAGAAGGTATGTCTTTGGCAAAATAAGTTAGGTGGAAAATATGCCAAATAATATTACCATATGAGGTATATACAGAAATAAAAAGGAAAACAAAAAATAGTAGGAGAAAGACAAAATGGAAAATAATCAATGAAAAAGAAACTCTTGAACTCTATAAAGAGTAATAATGTTGTAGAGTATGCAGAGGATGGAAAAGTGATATAAAGAATGGTTGACCCTCCTTCCACCAGAAGACCAGCAGCTGTCCACCTATCCCCACACCCATCATTTTCTAGCATAGAAACAGCTGGTCCACAACAAATCTAGAAAAGAATAAGATGTCCCTCAATCATCGCAGTAGACCAATCTGGGCTGAAAACTTTTGGGGCTTCTAAGAATAGGGGTGGGCAGCCTCTCCTTTCCACCTGGAGGTACAGCAGTCTCCACCCACCCCTATAACCTCAGACCCTGCGCCAGGACTAAACGTCACCAAGACTTCAAGCCACCAAACCGTTAAAGCTCCACCTCTCCTGGAGCATGTGGCTGAATATGCCACCAAATTTCACAGTACTGTCAGCCCAGTAGAAGCACAGCAAATTTGATGGTGAAGTTGCATAGAAACCACCAAGATCAATGTATAGAAAAAAGTGCTGAGATCACTGATTATTAAGGAAATGCAAATCAAAATGAATATGATGCAACATCTCACAAAAGTGATAATGACCTACATAAAAATTTCAGAAATAACCAGTACTGGTGGTTGTAATACAGTGGTGTTTGTAATATAGGATTATTCTAATTAATCGTTGATGGCATTGTAAAGTGACTTAGCTTTTGTGGAAAATATTAGTCTTCTTAAAAATGAAACCATGATATATGATCTGACATATGATCCAATAATTCTACTCATTTGTACCCTAAGAACATAAAAACATTAATTTGAAAAAACATATTCACTCATATTATCATTGCTGTGATTCTAACAATAATCAAGATCTGGAAACAACCCAAATGTTCAGCAATGCATAAGTGGACAAAGCAGCTAGGTACACAAGGAACATTACTTGATTGCAAAAATGACGAAATCTAGTCTTCTTCAAAACATGGTTGAATTAGAGGTTATCATATTTAAAATCATCTGAGGAGAAAAAGAGGAATACTGGCGATAGGTAGAGGCTGAAGAGATAGTTTAGCTGTTAGAGCACATACTTTGCATTCAACAGACCTGAATTTGATATGTGACACTTCATGTGGTTCCCTGAGTACTGCCAGGAGTGATTACTGAGCACAGTCAGGGAAAACCCTTAGCACACCTGGTTGCCCCAAAGTACACAAACAAAAAGGTACTTTGGAGGCCCAATGATTTGGGGTGAATAATGAAATAAAGATTAGACATAAAGAAAAGACGTTTGTTTGTTGTAACCAGCCTCAAAGCAGCTACAGAATACTTAGACTATGCTCCCTTTTGAGGTTCAGAAATTGGAATCTAATAGAAGTCTACGCAAAGATATCAGCTTATAGAAGGCTAGATTGCCCTCATGAGAGGAGAAATTTCTTCAGGAACTAGAGGTCATGATACCAATGAAAGAAAATTATCAACAGTTCAAAGTTCTTCCCCTTGCTCGACTGACAACTTTTATGTGTGCAAAGAATACCCAGTGATGGGAATTTAAAAAATATCCTTATATAATTCTTTCTCAAATATTGTTCAGAGTTCTCTCTGCCCCATGGAAGCCCTATCCTCTTCTCTCTTCATACATTATTTTTTATCTCTCCCCCTTTTTTGATAGATGATTTTTTCTCCTGGAATTTATTTCTCCATGAGTGTTAACGAAAAACAAAGTAGAGGAGGAGCTTATTTAGCCAGAGTGAAGGTCAGTTCCGATTTGCATTTTTATGCCAAACACAACTCGCTCCTTGCTGAGTCATCGCACTCCTAAAACTCAGGTGTCAGGGACTCAGTTCTCAGTTTCTGTGATTGAGTTGATCTCGGGTACAGTTTGATGACTGACTTTCTCACAGTGAAGGTTACGATAACCTACACAACAGGTGATGTAGGTTATCATGGCCTATGTTTACCAGTTCTAAAACCGCTCCCCACCAGGTCACTTTCCCAAAGATCTTAGGGTAGCAGAGGCAGGAAGTGATTAGTGATTTTCTCTATAGAGATTACTATATACTTAGTTCCCCATATGTCCCATGGACAACAAATTCATACATATGTAGAATATAAAGAATAAAGAATAAAGAAATATGTAGAATAAAGAAATATGTAGAATAAAGAAATATGTAGAATATAAAGAAATATAAAGAAATTGTGCAATTTTCTACTTCCTACAACAAAATTAAATTACATTTTTAACTAATATTTCCTTCTAAAGCTAATATATAGATATTCTATCAAATTAAGCAAACTTCCTATCCTATAACAAGCAAAAAAATTGTCTATATGCAATACCTGAATGAATAATCATTCTGACTAGGATCCATGTTTTATGTTCACTCTTATATGGATTACATAAATTTGGTATTTATTCTTATCAGTTTTGTAAAATATAGTTCACCTACATAGATACAAAACTCATCAACATATTAATTGCAACATACAGCAGCAAAAACTTCATAGATC
>JAOXYA010476658.1:0-16897 GCA_028565675.1 Sorex palustris
ATTGTATAACTGAAACCCAAGCACAAAAATTTGTAAGTCTACAACTGTACCTCATGGTGTTTCACTAATTAAAAAAAAAAACCCTCTGCTGCGAGCTCTCCTGAGGCCACGTAAGTATCATGGACAGAGCCCAGGTTCTCATCCTCACACTCTTCCGGCATTGGGTCTGGACCTCCTGGTGTGGTCTGGCCAGCAGAGATGGTCTGGATCAGGGTGGAGGGTCAGGCCTTGTGAAACCTGAACCCAAGATGGTCTCTGAACACAGTAGGAGCTATCCCAGCCATGGGAGCCACAGAAATTCTGAGGGGGGGGGGAGGAAGGGGGGGAGAGGGGAGAGAGAGAAAGAGAAAGAAAGGGAGGGAGAGAGAGGGAGGGAGAGAGAGAAAGGGAGAGAGAGGGAGGAAGAGAGGGAGGGATAGAGAGAAAGGGAGGGAGAGGAAAAGAGGAAGAGAGGGGGAAAGATAGAGAGAGAGGAAGAAGAGGGAGGGAGAGAGAGAATGAGAGATAAAAGGAGAGAGAGGGAGAAATGGAGAGAGAAGGGGGGAGAGGAAGGGAGAGAGAGGGAGGGAGAGACAGGGAGGGAGAGAGAGAAAGGGAAAGCTGTGGCACCAGACCCTGCCGGCCTTGAGTGCTCGGCCAGTCATGGACCACGGCCCTGAGAACTCAGTCAGCATGTGCCCGTTCTCAGCCTCGGGTGGTGCCATTAGCTCAGCCACACCCTGCACTCCTTGGGGGACCTGCCCTGACACTAGAATGACACCCATCCTGGAGCTGAGAAATCTAGGGATCTTGAGAAGCCCAGCTAGCCGCCTCTCCACAGCCACACAGCCTGCCCACGGCGAGGGGAAGCTCACGTCCCAGACAGCTCCTGGGCCAGATGGGCAAGCTGCCTCCGACCCATCCCAGATGCGGGGAACCGATGCCCATGCAGCAGGCTGGGACACAGCCGCCCCAGTCCCCAGCATCACACCTAAACTGTCCCTCACAAGGGCCAGGAGGGTTATGCCATGGTCCGGAAGCTGGCCCCACGTGCTTGGGGAAAGGACAGTTGGGGTGGAGAAGGGACCACTAGGTAAATGGTAACTGGAGGGATCGCCCGGGGTGGGAGATGTGTGCTGAACGTAGACCAAGGACCAATCATGATGGCCGCTTAGTATCTGCATTGCAAACCATAATGCCCAAAATGAGAGAGAGAGCCAGTAAGAAGGATCGTGCCTGAGGGATACTGGAGAATGAGCACCGGTGGAGGGATGGGTGCCTGAGGAGCATCGTATGGCTGAAACGTAATCACCTAAGTTTGTAACTGTATCTCACGGTGATCCAATAAAACGTATTTTAAAAAAATAAATAGTAAATAAATAAAAATAAAAAATAGCTGTCCCTCATGTCCCGGCAGGCACATATCTTGGATGCAGAGAGGCTCTCACAGGCTGAGAATATTCACTCGGGCCCTTTGAAGCCAAAAAATGGATAACCTGACACCTGCAGGAACACACCCCGAGCGCCAACTCTCCAACAGGGATTCTACCTTCTGCCAGTGCCCGGGAGAGCAGGGAGGGGAGTTGTATTTCCCATCAGTGCCTCTGTTTGTGGGAGTCTGTTCTGCTTCGAGCCTTAAGTTGCCATCAGAGCTTGCAATGAACACAGCGTTCTCCCAGAACAGCAACCAGAAAAGCAGAAAGTCAAAGGAATAAACTGTAAAGTCCACAATAATGAGCTATGTCAGAGCGGCACAGAACCCACCAAAAGAGCTCCCAGCGGTACAAAATGGAGCAATGTAAGCAACTCATTAAGTGATACCAGCTTACAGCACACAGCAGAAAACCAGCCACTGGAGCTCGTGGGAATGCACATGGGGAAGGAATAAATGCACAAAATGTGGCGATAAGAGGAAGTTGGTATGTGGCATTCTGAAGAACGCATGCAGTACCCCATCCTAAAGGAGACGTCCATTCCCACAACGGGCCTTACCCAAGGAAACGCGCGTGCGCATACACACACACACACACACACACACACACACAAAAGCATGCATGCGCACACACACACACATGCACGCATACACACGCACACACACGTACACACACACCCACCAGAGTCCTCACAAGGGGAGGAGGAGCGGGGCTGAGATGGAATGACTGGCCACATGGCCGAGATCAGCGTCCACAGTGGCAGCCACAGGAGAGTCCAAGTCCCCATGAGGGGAGGAGCTCACACACTTCTGGGAGCTTCCTCCCACCTTTATCCCCCAACACAGTAAGTGGCAAGAAACAAGGGCATGGAAACATGGGCCAACTCAAAGGGGGACAGCCAGGAGGAGTCTCGGGCCACCTGAGGACCTAGCATGACACGGTGTCATGGAGCAGCAAGCCTCTCGGAAGCGCCGGGAAGACTGGACCCGCAAGGGCACTCGTCCACGCGCTGGGCGGATGTTAGCCAGGCCCCCTGCGCAACTGGCTGGAATGAAGCTCCGTATGTGAGAGCCTTGGACTCGAGGCCAGCACCAGAGAGTCCAGGCACTGCAGGAGTGAACCTGGGCTGAGTCAGCGTGACGCATGCACGCATGCACCCATATCGGATTAGCTACTGGCACATACCCAGTAGCTAATCCGATCCCCAGGAGAGAGGCTTGCTGGCTGGAACCCGCTGCACTTCCTGCAGAATTTTTCTGTAAGTCTAAAACTACTCTCCAGGGCTGGAGTGATAGTACAGCAGGGCGGGCATTTGCCCTGCATGCAGTTGACTCAGGTTCGATTCCCAGCATCCCATAGGGTCCCCCAAGCACCGCGGGGAGTGATTCCTAAGTGCAGGGTCAGGAGGAACCCCTGAGCATTGCCGGGTGTGACTCAAAAAGCAAAAGATAATAAATAATAAAACTACTCTCCGATGAAGTTGTTGGGTTTGGGTTTGTTGGTTTTTTGTTGTGTTTTATTTTTTTTCCAAAAAAAAATTGAGTGCAAAAATGACACTGACTTTTCTACATTTAAGCTCACAGGAGGCTCTAATTTGGAAGACTTCCCCACACAGCTCACATACTGTAATACTTGTAATACTAATTTTGTCTGGAAGGTGCAAAACACAGATTTTAAAATTATTCCCACATAAATAATTCAGATGGTGAAGACTGCCAGAACAAAATAAATTAAACCTGGTGTAGATTACCAAGTTACTCTGAGCAAACGTCTGTGACAGAAGAACATCACGGGGAAGGAGAAACTGCTTCAGAAACCTAGAGGCTAGAATTCGCCCGCAGAGGGGAAGGGTCTGTTTTCGCCACCTGAGTTCTGGATGGATTCGAACAACGCTGGCATCACCCACTGTTCTTTGAGCATTTTTCCTCCTTTCCCAGGAAATCCTCCAGTAAAGAATCCATCCAGCTTCAATCCTGCACCCCTGGCTGACATTGCCTGGTGAGTTTCCCCCACAGACTGCTGCCCAGGGCTCAGGACATGTGTCACACTACGGAGATCTGAGAGCAGCTCCTCCTGCTCTCCCAGACTCGAAGAGGCGACATTCTCACAATACACTTTCTTCAGCTTCCAGATCCCTTAATACAATTCACAGTGCCTGCTGCTCACATAATTCGGGGAATATCCATCCCCCCTCATCAACTAAAAGCCCTGCAGGGCCCCTGGTCTGTGTGATTCAATTCCTGGCCCAGGTTTGATGTTCTCAAGTCGGTGCTCAGTAAGTATGTGTTAAATGAACAAAGGAATTTTTCTACCACGGATTAGTCTACAGATTACCTCAAGTATCTTCAAACCCACATCGTCCCCTTGCAACTACTTCCATGAAGCTGCTGAAGACCAACAAGATCTGGTTTGAGGGTCACACACAGCAATGCTCGGGGCTTCCTCCTGGCTCCGCACTGAGGAATTACTCCTAGCAGTGATCTGGGGACCAGATTGGGTATTGAGGGTGGAACCCGGGTCAGCCATGTGCGAAGCAAATTCCTTCCCTGCTTACTATCTCTCTGGCACACGAACGTCAAAATCTGGGACACGGGGCTGGAGCAATAGCACAGCAGGTAGGGCATTTGCCTTGCACGCGGCCGACCCGGTTCCGATTCCCAGCATCCCATATGGTCACTCGAGCACCACCAGGAGTAATTCCTGAATGCGGAGCCAGAGGTGACCCCTGTGCATTCGCCGGATGTGACCCAAAAATAAATAAATAAATAAATCTGGGACACAGGTCTTGTTCCTCCAGGCACTGTTTCCGTCACCGTGTGACACTCTGGGCACTGCCGGGTGTGGTGCTGGTGGACCCCAAATGCCATCAGGATGGCCTTGGTGATTCCTAGCACCACAGGGCCTGGGTGCTGCTGGAAAGACCCCCAGATCACAGAAAACAAAATCAACTGACTGGAAGGAAGCTCTGTGCATGAGAGGCCAGGCCTTGAGCCCCAGCACCATAAGGTCCCTCCAAGCACTGCCAGGAGTGGCCCCAGAGCTCTGAGTCAAACACAGACCTGAGCACCACTGGGGCTGTCCCAAACACTCTTGCCTTTGACCCATTAGTGCCCATGTGCGGCCGTATCGGGGGGGATGGGAAAGAAGCATATGACTCATGTGTCTGCAAGTCGCAAGGGTAAGGGTGAGAGCAGAAAGCAGAGTGTCCAGCAGGATCATTCATTCATATTCCCAGCTCACCTCTGAAGGTTGCCACCTCTAGGGCGTGAGCTGATTTATCTGGACCGTGTCCCTGTGGAGTCACACACTATGGAATTCGGGCGCTCATTTTTTAAATAGCCACTTCCCACGTCACACTGTCCAGCTGAGAAAGGCATCTCTTTTAGAGAATATTGGTTTAAGAAGTTGTCAGGGAAAGGGCACGTGACCAGGGCCCAAGACACTGGGTGCTGGTGTTGGCCTCCCCCTAATCAGGCTGGGAGCAAGGTGAGCCCCTTGTGTACCCTTCTAGGATGCCTCTCGCCATAGAGATGAGGATTAGGTTGGCCACAGACACAGCCATGGTCACCACCAACCTGCCTCCTCTTCAGAATTGCATGCAATCTTGTGGGACTTCCTGGGGGGAGAACGCAACGCATCGACAGATTGGCCGTTTGAACTTTAACCCATGGGTAAGAATCTTTGTATCCCCAGCTCTCTGGGAGCCAAAACCCAGGACTCCTGCAATAAAGAAAGCATGAAAGATCTGATCTAGAGAGAAACAACTCAGAGAGAAACCGAGGCCATAATTTCCCGTGTAGGAAGACTGATGGTGCACAATTAGTGTTGAGAGGAAGCCGAGATGCAGAGGAACAACCAGAGGAGACCACAGAGGCAGAAGGTGAAGAAGATGCCTTCTTCCTGGCTCATGCACGCTTAGAACCTCTCAGCCTGATGGCAGCACGGACAAATCAAGGATTTGTCTTCTGTGTGGAAATCTGAACTGAGATGAACGTATTCATGACACTGAAGAAAGATCCTCTGGGCTCTAAACTGGCCCTCCAAGGAAAGTAGAATCACGGGGGAAGTAGAAACACATTTCCCAAGCCCAGAAATGCAGCGGAGACAAAGGAACAATTTCCAGAAGTGGACAGATCTCCCTGTCTTATCCTCGGGGTAACAATGCCACCAAGCTCAACTGTCTCTGAGCTGCTTCTTTGGCCCCAGAGAAAAGGCAAGCTGGCATCTGATTAGGACAGAGAAGGCAGGACCACCGTCCCGAAGTGTGGGAGGGCATCCTGATCCCAGCTCATTGGTGTACCCCAAAATCTCGTCTTTCCTCCATCCCACAGATCCACACCTTCACATGGGTCAGACCAGCTGAGCACAGACCTCTGCAGGGAGCCCCCACACTGGGTTAAAGGCTGAGACGACGGTCCTTCTGCCACCCTTGCAGGGCAGCAACTCTTCTTCAAGCTAAGGGTATGTCTGAGGGTGCAAAAACGCACAATAGAAACGACATCTGCACCTGTATGCTCATTGCAGCACTGTTCACAATAGCCAGAATCTGGAAACAATCCGAGTGTCTGAGAACAGACAACTTGATAAAGAAACTTTGGTACATCTACACAACGAAATACTATGCAGCTGTTAGTATTCGATATGCCAGACACAGTAACAACAAAAGGAAAGATGAAGTCATGAAATTTTCTTGTAAGTGGATGGACATGGAGAGTATCATGCTAAGTGAAATGAGTCAGAAAGAGAGGGACAGGGGCTGGAGCGATAGCCCAGCGGGTAGGGCATTTGCCTTGCACACGGCCGACCCGGGTTCGATTCCCAGCATCACATATGGTCCCCTGAGCACTACCTGGAGTAATTCCTGAGTGCAGAGCCAGGAGTAACCCCTGTGCACTGCTGGGTGTGACCCAAAAAGAAAAAAAAACAGAGAGGGACAGACATAAAAGGACTGCACTCATTTGTAGAATATAAAATAACATATGAGACTGACACCCAAGGATAGTAGACACAAGGGCCAGGAAAATTGCTCCATAGTTGGAAGCCTGCCTCATGAGCTGGGGGAAAAGGCAGCTGGAATAGAGAAGGGGTCATTAAGTCAATGATGGTTGGAGGGATCACTCGGGATCGGATATGTGTGCTGTAAGTAGACAAGGGACCAACGTGACAGCCTCTCAGTGTCTGTATTGCAAACCATCATGCCCAAAAGGAGAGTAGAGAGTACCAGAAGCACTCTACTCCCCACGGAGGCAGGGGGAGGGGAGAGATGGGGGACATTGGTGGTGGGGATGGGTGTTGGATCATGGTATGACTGAAACTCAAACATGAAAGCTTTGTAACTGTATCTCACAGTGATTCAAATAAAACAAAATAAAATAAAATAAAATAAGGGTCTGTCTCCCTGGAAGCCAAAAGAATGAGGCAGGGTCGTGAGCAGAGAGCACAGGGATGGGCCAGAGAGCTGGGCTGCGTGTGAGGACGAAGCCTTGGAATCTGGGGCGAGGGGCGGAGCTCGGATAAGGGAGGGCCTGAGCAGGACAGAGTGTGCTGCGTGTCCCCAGCACCCTCAGAGGGAGAAGCCCGCACTGATGGAGGGTCCAATGGCCTTGCTGGCGCAGTGCCTACCGCCAGGCGCCCCTTCAGGTGAGGCTGGAATTGCACGTCCCCTGCATTCCACAGTCCACTTGGACACGCTGCCTTGGCCTGGGTCTTGGGGGGACACCAGGCCTCCCAATCACCCCCAATTCTGGGCCAAGGGCCACATCTCCCCACCCAGCTCCTGCCAAAGACCTTGGCAGTCAGTTGCCTTGCCAGTCACAAAGCAGTGGGGGCGAGAAAGGGACTATGGTGGAGGGCACCATAGGTGAGGAGCTGTTGCCTCCAGAACTTTCCAGCAACTTCTCAGCACAATCCTTGCCCTGAACACCTTCCTGTTTCCCCTCCCTCCCTCTCATCCTCCCTCCCTCTCTTCCTTCATTACTACTCTCCCTTCCTCCCTTCCTTCCTTCCTCCTTCTCGTCTTTCCTTCATTCCTGCCTCTCTTCCTTCCTTCTTTCCTTTCTCCCTCCCTTCCTCTCTTTCTTTCCTTTCTCCTTCCCTCCCTTTCATCCTTCCTCCCTCCTTCCTTCCCTCCCTTCCTCCCTTCCTTCCTTTCTTCTCTCCTTCCTCTTTTCCTTTCTTCTTTCCTTTCTCCCCCCTTCCTTCCTTTCTCCCTTTCTCCCTCCCTTCCTCTCTTTCTTTCTTTCCTTTCTCCTTCCCTCCCTTTCATCCTTCCTCCCTCCTTCCTTTCCTCCCTCCCTCCCTTCCTTCCTTCCTTTCTTCTCTCCTTCCTTCCTCTTTTCCTTTCTTCTTTCCTTTCTCCCCCCTTCCTTCCTTTCTCCCTTTCTCCTTTCCCTCCTTCCTTCCTTCTTTTTTTGCTCCCTCCTTCCTCCTTATCTTCCTTTCTTCCTTTCTTTCCTCCCAGCCCCCTATTTCCAGGCAGGGAGGATCCCTGGGGGCCTTCAGGCATTTCCCTCACTCTCCTGGGTGTCACCTTATCCTCTCATACAATGGGGGAACCAGGACAGCCTTGACCAGAGCCTGAAATTTCTGGCCCCCTTCCTGCCCTCTGTATCTCCCTCCCCCAAATCCCGATTCTCCAGCTTCCTCTGCCCACCTTGAGCTGGCTTTGCGCTGGGAGTTGGCCCATGGATGTCTCATGCACACACTTGATGCCCACCTGATTGTTCCTACCATCTTACAGTGATTCCTTCATGCCCACCCAAAGCAAGCTGGTCTGTGACATCCTCTCAAGCAGCATAAAAATGAAGAGTGCAGTTGTGGGCCCGTGGCTGTGTCTGCCCGTGTCTGGGATCTCCAATGTGGATCCATGCTGCAATGCCCACTCTACACAGCAGCCAGGCAGAGGGCCCCACGGTTGCACAGGACACTGGCACTCGGAACAGCCACTTTCCAAGACCAATGCTCATAGTCTTCCTTCTTTAAATTCTTATTGAAGCAACACTGATTTTTAACCACAGACCACTGCACAGCATTAATTTCAAACTACACTTACTACATATGAGGACACAATTTCGCCCAAAGTCATGTCCATCCTCCTACTGTTTCTTTACTCAATATGCCCATCTCAAGAAGCTCAAGAAGCTCCCCTCCAAAAACTCGTATTGTGTTCTCAATGACCCAAGAACTGTCCGTTGGTTTATGTTCTTTTTTTTTAATTTTTGCTTTTTGGGTCACACTTGGCGATGCACAGGTGCTACTCCTGGCTCTGCACTCAAGAGTTACTCCTGGTGGTGCTCAGGGGACCATATGGGATGCTGGGAATCAAACCCGGGTCAGCCACGTGCAAATGCCCTACCCACTGTTCTATCTCTCCAGCCCCTGGTTTGTGTTCTGATCCTCAACATCTGATTGAAATCACATATGTCTGTTGCAGTGGGCCTTTGCCTCTCCGTGCACTGTGACACAAAGGATAGGCTTGCATCTTCCCTCCAAGCTGAGGAGTGCTGCAGCCTGTTCTAGAACACATCTGAATCCCTCATCTGTTGCTTGCAGCCTGAGTAGCTATTGTGGAATGGGGTCGCAGTGAACATAGTATTGTTGTTTTCTTAGTATTTTCATAGTATTGTTGTTTTCTTAATTTCTTTCACCAACAAGACCGTCTTTCTGAGGATTCCATCATCTCCTAGTGGAAAGCCCAGGAAAGCGTCCAACACTCAAACACCAAAATCCTGTTTATTTGTTTGTTTTTTAGTCACCACTAGCTTCCTGGGAGTAAATAGTGCAAATGTTTCCTGATAGAGTGAGTTAGAGTGAGCATAGGTGCAGAGGGAGATCTTTGGAGGAGAGGAAGGGTTAGTTCAGAGATGGACAAGGTGGCCAGTGAGGGGGTCAGGGTAGCCAGACTGAGTTTTCGCCTCCATATTGGCATGTCCATCAGCCCTGCATTCTGGAAATGGTTCAGCAGTAGATTTATTTACCGACAGAAAAAAAAGCCAGAACCCCTTAGCCTTGGAAGCTGATGTGGGTCCACTGCAATAAACCCAGGAAATAAAGCTGGAAGCCCTTTTTGGAAGACGTCCAGCTGGATCTCTTCAATGGCCAAGTGAGATATGGCTGTGATAAACCCATGGGAACATCCAAGTAGCACTTTTGTAGAATGAAAAGGATGAACTGCTTTCATCTTGAGTTTATACAGCTTGTGAGTCACATTTCAGTACAATTAGAATCGTCTTTAATCCAAAAAAAATGATTGTTTTTTATAATTGACAAGTAGATAGTAAGAACTGAAACACAACCTGACCAACTTGATGGCTATTCCTTTCATCTAAATCTCTTACCATGAGTCAGAAAGAGAAGGACAGACATAGAATGACTGCACTCATTTGTGGAATATAAATAACATAGTATGAGACTGACACCCAAGGACTGTAGAGACAAGGGACAGGAATATTGCCCCATAGTTGGAAGGCTGCCTCATGAGCTGGAGGAGAAGGCAGCTGGAATAGAGAAGGGATCACTAAGTCAATGATGGTTGGAGGGATGGTTCGGGATGGGACATATGTGCTGAAAGTAGACAAAGAAGCAAACATGATGACCTCTCAGTATCTGTACAGCAAACCATAACACCCAAAGTAGAGAGAGAATGAAAAGGAAAATGCCTGCCATAGAGGCAGGGGTCTGGTGGGGTTGGCGGGAGGACACTGGTGGTGGGGACATTGGTGGTGGAAAATGTACACTGGTGGAAGGATGGGCGTTTGATCTTTATATGACTGAAACTCAATTATGAAAGCTTTGTAACTGTATCTCACAGTAAATCAATTTCAAAAGTATTTTTAAAAATCTAAATCTCTTGCCAAATAAACAAAGTATTTTATCACCCTGAAAAGAGGGAGAAAACAGAGAAATCTCTTTCATTCCTACCTTCTTAAAAATCAGCTTATTTTTAATGTACCTCAAGAGTCATATTTCAATAATGATTCCTCAATGTTACATTCAAAACTATTAGACGCCAAAAGGTTCAGAAAATCAAATGTGTTTTCTCCTATTCTATAACTAATATCCCTAAAAATCAAAATTATGAGTATTGTTTGAACCAAACAAAGCTATAGGAAATGAAATAGCTAAAATATCAACATGCAGTGGAGATCAGGGAAGGCCAGACTTGAACAACTTGATAGTTTTAATCCCTTAATAAACAGAGATAGTTCATCCACCTGCATCAGTAGATCTGAATGAGAGTCAGAATCTAGCTTTTTGAAAATATGTCTTGATTACTGTCCTGCCTAACATCTTAAAGCTTTCTGAGAAGCTGGTCAAAACAATATTTGAAAAAAAATAGCTTGAAAATTCTACTCAAACCAAATGCAGTGTTATTATGCACTCGGAAATATACTTTTCTCCTTCTATTTTTAAATATAAAATAATAAAACCTGAAATATCCCCAAATTAGAACCATATAACCTTCAACCTAACACTATCACAAAAATACCTTCAGCTACTCCTGAAATGTTTCTGGGAAGTATTATAATCTCTGAATCCAGGGACCATAGACATAAGGTAAGGTGCTTACCTTGCATGCAGTTGATCTCGGATAAATTTCCAGCTCCATGTATGGTCCCCAAGAACTGCCAGGAGTCATTCCTGAACTTGTAACTAGGAATATCACATGAGCATCACCAAGTATAGCTCCAAAGCTTCACAAACACAGAACCTTAATCTGAAATTTCTATTTATTATTCTGCTACTTTATTGCATGAGCATCACCAGGTATAGCTCCAAAGCTTCACAAACACAGAACCTTAATCTTAAATTTCTGTTTATTACTTTATTAAAATTTCTGTTGCTACTTTATTAAAATATTACCAATCAGGAAGTATCATGGAAAGGTAAAAGTTGAGGCCAGAAACTTTTAAAACTTTTCATAGAGATGGGGCTGGAGCGATAGTACAGTGGGTAGGACATTTGTCTTGCACACAGCTGACCCATGTTCGATTCCCAGCATCCCATATGATTCCGCCAAGAATAATTCCTGAGTGCAAAGCCAAGTAACCCCTGTGCATTGCCGGGTGTGACCCAAAAAGAAAAAAAGATTTTTCATAAGGGAAAAACACAATTCATATTTATCAAAGAATTGCTATACTCTGAGGTCTACCTATTGGGAGAAACTGAGGTACAGAGGGAACATGTAGTTTTCACAAGTTTACACAGTCAGTAACTAGACAAAAAAGTTAGAACCAGAAAATCAAGCAATGTTAATTCTATTGGCAACTAGATACCGGTTTTTTTTGCCCCACATTCATCAATGAAGGGCTTGCTATCATCCACTCATAAGACATAGGATAATTCTAAAGCCTGATGAACCTTCAGACAGACTATAACCATGATGGTTGTAAGTGGGTGGCACATGGACTAGGGGAATCAAACATCTCTGAAATGAGCCAAAGGACTCGGAATGATCTGAGAGTGATCAACTAACAATAGTAAGTAGTATTTATGCCCACCCCTACCCCACACTCGTGCACACACACGCACATACAACAACAACAATAACAACAACAACTAGACCATCCCTAAAGGCGAGAGTACACTGTATCCAGCTTGAATCGGTGTTTGAAACCCCGCCTTGAAGAGATTGACTGACCCACTTCAACTTCCTCCCTTCACAACGAAGTCCAACTTTAAATTAGACAGCAGCATCCAGAGCCTCAGCAAATCAGACATGCATTGTCTGGCATTCAACTGAAAGTTACTAGATAGTCAAAACTTAGCCAATGTGACCCATAAACTAACAGAAACAGACACTGAAGTGATAGTTCTTGTAACTTGAGGATGTGAGAACACCTGTTAAATCTATGTTGGAGTATTTTCAAAAAAACATGAACATAATGAAAAAATAAGTGAAAGATTTCTCAAAGCTTCAAAACTAACTTCTAGAGCAGAAAATATCTTACTGAAAGAGAATTTCACCAACAACATCCACATCAGATAAAATGTTGCTAAAGAGATGGTTTTAAATAAAGCATTAATGTTTACCCATAAATGAAGCATAAGGAAAAAACAATAAAGCTGAAAAGAGGCACAGAGCTTGAATCCGTCCTGTGCCTGTCCCCTGGCAACAAGGGGACAGTATCAAATGGTCACATATAAGCAACTAGAGTCCAAGATGAGAACTGAATTCAATATTTATGGCAAAAACAAAATTTTTCAAATGTGTTAAATTTTATTTATTTCTATTATAAACACACAGATTCAATAAACTCATCATACACCATGTGGGGCCTGGAGCGATAGCACAGCGGTAGGGCATTTGCCTTGCATGCAGCCAGCCCGACCGAGCTGGGTTCGATTCCTCCACCCCTCTTGGTGAGCCCGGCAAGCTACTGAGAGTATTCAATATGCCAAACAGAGTAACAACAAGTCTCAAAATGGAGACATTACTGGGCCTGCTCTAGCAAAACAATGAAAAATGGGAGGACAGGTACAGGTGCAGGTACTCCATGCAGGATTAAACCCTCTCCCCACCAATAAAAAAAAAAAAATTTAAAAAAAACACTGCTAGTCCTCAATCATCAACAAATCATTGAAAATCAGCAACAAAAAAGAAAATCTTATGACTAGGGAACAGGGGGTGCAGTGGAATCCAGACAAACCAAGGTAAGAACAAGCAAGACTTCTGGGGATGTCAAGGGATTAACTTCAAAGACTCACCCCAGTGCAGCAAGAACACTAGAAAACCAATGGAGGAAATATGTAGAAGTCCAACAAACCCAGTGACAAAAACAACATCACTGAAGACATAAATACAACACCAGGAAATCCTCAATGTCTTAGGGGACACAGTGATGAGGATGTTCCATGAGTTCAAAGAAACAATAGCACAGGCAGTCAGCAAAGCACAGGAACGCATGAGAGTCAAAATGAAAAACCACCAATGTCAGAAAATGAGAACAAGGTAGATGATATTTTTATAAGTCAGTAGAAGCTACACAATGGAAGCTATGCAGCTATTAGGAGAGATGAAGTCATGAAATTGGCTTATAACAAGGTTAGACATGGAGAGTATCAGGCTAAGTGAGATGAGTCAGAAAAAGAGGGACAAGAGGCCAGAGCGATAGCACAGCGGGTAGGGCGTTTGCCTTACACGCGGCCAACCTGGGTTCAATTCCCGGCATCCCATATGGTCCCCCAAGCACTGCCAGGAATAATTCCTGAGTGCAGAGCCAGGAGTAACCCCTGAGCATCGCCGAGTGTGACCAAAAAGCAAAAACAAAAATAAAACAAAGAAAGAGAGGGACAGATATAGAAGGATTGCACTCATTTGTGGAGTATAAAATAGCATAACATGAGACTGACACCCAAGAATGGTATATTAAAAAAAAGGGCCAGGAAGATTGCTCCATAATTGGAAGCCTGCCTCATTAGTTGTAGGGAGAAGGCAGCTGAGATAGAGAAGGGATCACTAAAAAAAATGATGGTTGGAAGAATCGGTCAGGATGGGAAATAGGTGCTGAAAGTAAAGGACAAAACATGATAACCTCTCAGTATCTGTATTGCAAACCATAATGCCCAAAAGTAGAGAGAGAGAGTATGGCGGAAACTGTCTGCCATGGAGGCAGGTCGAGGGTGGGGAAGGGGGGGTATACTGGGAATACTGGTGGTGGGGAATGTACACTGGTGGAGGGATGGGAGTTTGCTCATTGTGCAACTGTAACTCAAACATGAAAGCTTGTAACTATATCTCACGGTGATTCAATAAAATAAAAAAATAAAATAAAATAAAATTTAAAAGTCAGTAGAAACTCTGAACAGTAGGATAACAGCAGTGGGGCAAAAGATCAAGAAGCTCCAAGATGAGAAGGAGGAAAACACAGGAAAAAGCAGAAGGTGGGAAATAGGCTGAGAAGAAACACACAGCACATGAGTGAACTGTGATATGAGTTCAAGAGGAGCAATAGAAGAATCATCAGAATCCCTGAAGATGAAAGAAGGCCAACGTGATGAAGAAACAATAGGTGGAGACATCATCAATAAGGACTTCACAGAGCTGAGAGTTACAGGCACCGAGATCTGAGAGACCAGAATGGTCCGAGTGAAAATATATCCAATTCAGAAAACTCCAAGACATGTTATACTCAAAATGATAAAATCCAAAAATAGAGACAAAATATGAAATGCAGAAAGATATTTTAAAAAAGCCTTATAGGGGCTGGAGCAATAGCACACAGGTAGGGCGTTTGTCTTGCACACAGCTGACCTATGGTCCCCCAAGCACTGCCAGGAGTAATTCCTGAGTGCATGAACCAGGAGTAACTCCTGTGCATAGCCGGGTGTGACCCAAAAAGCAAAAAAAAAGTCCATAAGATGTATAGCAACTATATCAAATGAGACTCTATGAGCCAGGAGAATATGGAAGGATATAGTACAAAAAAAACTCAGCAAAATGAATACACAAATAATACTCTGTTCAGCTTGATTATCATTCAGATTTAAAGAAACAGTACAGAGCTTCATGGACACACAACAGCTTTGGGATTTCAAAGCCTTGAACCCAGATTGGCAAGTACTTAAAGTGCTCCTTTTAGAGAGAGACAAAGACAGAGAGAGAAGAAAAGCGCCTACCACAGAGACAGACTGGTGTCTGGGGGTGGAGGTGATGGGAGGGAACGTGGGGACACTGGTGCTGGAAATGTGCATTGGTGGAGGGGCGGGTGTTAGAACACTGTATGACTGAAACCTAATCATGAACAACTTTGTAAGGATCTATCTCACAGTAATCTAACTTAAAAATTAATAAAGTGCGCCTTTAAAGGACAGGAGAAATTTCCCATTGTGTGCCATTAAGTAGGCTCTTGATTTGGATGTTCTCTATTAGCTTAAGGTTAAAAACACATTCACCAACACAATTCACCAACACAAATGGACTTTTATCTACTTATTTTCTGATAATTTTTTTCTGCCCTTCCTTTATGGAAGAGTAATGTGAAAAAAATCTTATATGCATGCCAAGGAGACAGGGTGGAGTGTGGGAGGGAACCTGGGGACATTGGTAGTGGGAAGGGGACATTGGTAGTGGGAAGGGGACATTGGTAGTGGGAGGGTGTTGGAGTGTCGTATGCCTAAAATGACTCTATTATGGACAACTTTATAAATTATGGTTTCTTAATAAACATTCCTAATAAAGAAGGAATAAGAAAGACCCTTCATCATAAACCATATCAGCCAAAAAGAGAAAAACAGAGAAACATTTTTCAAGTGTTGAAAGAAACTGTCAAAGTGGCATTTTACAATTGATTAAAATGTGTTCAAAAATGAAGGTGAACTACATATAACCTGTAAATCCAAACTAAGAGAATTCACTCTTTTTCCAACCTACTCTCCAAAATATACTAAAGGAAGTTTTGTAAGTATAAGTAAAAATATAAGTAAGTAAGACAGACTGGGGGATGGGGGTGGAGGTGATGGGAGGGAACGTGGGGACACTGGTGCTGGAAATGTATAAAAGAGTAAAATCACAATGAAATGAAGAACATTATATGTGCTAAGTTTGTGAATAAATGTATTAACCAACATTTTTGTCATTCATGAGTGCAAATAGAGTCAACATCTTGCTCTGCTTTTGTTTTTCACTTGTTTGTTTTATGAGGGAGGGAATTGGTTAGTTGGTTTTGGTTTGGTGGGGAAGGGTTGTGTCAAACCTGTGGTGCTAAGGCCTTACTCCTGGCTCAGAGCTCAAGGGTCCAGGGTACCTGGGTTTAAACGCAGGTGAGTTGGCTGCAACGCCACCTCCCTGCCCACTGTGCTCTAGAACACTAGAAAACCAATGGAGGAAATATGTAGAAGTCCAACAAACCCAATGACAAAAGCAATATCACTGAAGACATAAATACAACACCAGGAAATCCTCAATGTCTTAGGGGACATGGTGATGAGGATGTTCCATGAGTTCAAAGAACAGAGGTCTCTCTCTCTCTCCCTCTGTCTCCCTCTCCCTCTCTCCTTCTCTCTGGCTCTTTGTCTCTGTCTCTCTCTCCCCCCCCCCTCTCTGCCTCTCCTCTCTCTCATCCTTTAGACCAATAGAAAAGGTGACTGCTTCTCCCTTGAACTGGCATCTTGCTTACTTGTCTCTCTATCTATGTCTTTGCTTGCCTAGTTCCACTCTGGAGAAACCTGTGTTCTCTCTTAACACATAACTTTTCTTTTTCCCCTCACATCTTTCTAAATAAGTTTCAAAAAAATCTGTCTGACTCCACTTGAAGAGGGCTAGTCTCAAAGCGATCTTTCTTTTTTTTCCTTTTTGGGTCACACCCAGTGATGCACAGGGGTTACTTCTGGCTCATGCACTCAGGAATCACTCCTGGAAGTGCTCAGGGGACCATATGGGATGCTGGGAATCGACCCCGGGTCGGCTGCATGCAATGCAAAAGCCTTACCCGCTGTGCTATGGATCCAGCCCCTCAAAGTGATCTTTGAGGCTGGAGCCACCACAC
>JAOXYA010476679.1:0-16896 GCA_028565675.1 Sorex palustris
GGAAGAGAAAGGGGCCCTGAGTGGGGGCTGGGCAGGGGGGCCGGGGAGGGGGGCTGGCCAGAGCTCGGCCTGCTCGGGCCCTCGTCTCCCCGGCAGCCCTGCAGTCGGCCGTGCGTCACTCGAACCCCAGGCACCTCCTCCAGGGAGCCTACCCTGGTTGCACACCTCCTCCTGCTCTTGGTGCCAGCAGCTTCCGTCACACAGGACCGGGCCCTCCCCTCCCGTGGGGGAGTCTCTGCAGCTGGAGGGTCTCAGCCCCCCACACAGGCCATGCTGGGGGTTCCTCTGGCTGCCCCTGGACTGGGTCTGGGGTTGCCGCCTCTGGCCGCACAAAGGACCCTTCCCTACCCCCCTCCCCTCGGTCCCCTCAGGCTGACCCGCAGCCCCCCGCCCTGCCTGTCCTGGGCCTGGCCCCTGCACGGGCTCAGCCTCGGACACACCCCGCTGAGGAGGACAGGGGTCTCCCCTCCCGCCCGGGGCCAGGTGGGCAGTGGGAGGCCTCCAGCCACTCTCAGCCTGCCCCCACAGGGTCCGGCCTCCTGTGCCCCATCCCAGGACACACCCCGGCACCAGTGCCCAGCACCCTGTCACTCAGCCGTCCACTCACTGTCCAAGCACGATTCCTTCAACGGGTGCCCACACACCTCAGTCCATCCCCCACTCATCTGTCCAGTGACCCGTCTGTCCACTCAGTCCCCCATCTGCCCACCTGCCCACCTCCCTGCTCGCCCACCTGTATGTCCACTCACCCACTCACTCACCCACGTACCCTCCCACCCACCCTCCGTCCACTCACTGACCCACCCATGCATTCGTCTACCACCCACCTATCCACTAGGCCACTGTCCAACTGAGTCAGCGTCTGTCAGCACGGTCACCATCTGTCCACCACCCCCCCCCAGCCGCCTCCCTGTCCCTCCTCCCCTCCCCCATGCCGTCCCTCACGCCCTCAGCCTCCAGCTCACGCCCGGCCGCTGGGCTCCACTGGGTGGCCCCGTCCACCCTGTGCCCTCTTGAGAACTGGAAGCGGCCTCCGCCGCCCCTCCGTCCCCTCCTTAGTTCTGCGTCTGCAGGGGCTGAGACAGAGGGGCCGGGAGGCGGAGACGGGGCCATCGAGTTGAAAGCCTTAGAGGGCCTCAGAGCACAAGCGCTGATTTGTTCTCAAGGCCCTGGGAGTGGCCACTGCCTATGTGCTGGGTAGGGTGCGGCGGGACCCCGGGGGGGATGTCCCTAGCGGGCGCCTCTCTGGGAGGCTCCCAGCTTCCCAGGGGTGCCCAGTGCTCTCTGCCTTCGGCGAGACCCCAGTGGAGCCCATGGCAGGGGCTGGACCCTCCCTGCTGCCGGCTTGAGCCTGGCGCCCAAATCAGCCTCCCGGAGACATTGTTTCCGGTCACGTATCTCTCCCCTCCCAGCCCGGAGAGACCACCCGGCGGAGCAGGCGGGCCCAGCTAATGGATGCTCGGAGGGGTCGACCGCCCTAACGAGGCCTCGCTGGCTCTGTGCTCCCGCCCCGGTGGCCACGTCCTCCTGGCCTTCTTCCCGGAGACGCTGTCCCGCGCATGGGTTCAGCAATGCTTTCCGCAGGCGGACATTCAATTCCTAGTAAACAGGCCCAAATTAACAGCCTCGCGGCTGCTCCCTGGAGGATGGCTGTTCCTTCCTCCGGTGGATGCGTCTCCCCACGAGCGGCTACTGGGCAGACCCCCATGTCCACATCGGTGCCTGCCCCGGGAGCGAGAGTCCTCGCCAGGGTGGAGACAGATGGACTCATACCCAGTCCCCCGACTCAGGGGATCCGAGCTGCCCCCTCCTCACCCGGGAGCCCTTCCCGTGCGAAGTGAGCGGGACCACCCGGCCGCGCCTCCCTGGCTGGGGGCTGAGCTGTGACACCCGGGGTCTGGTGGGCAGGGGGAGCAGGGTGCCACCCTCGCCTAGCTGGTAGACTCGCCGCAGGCAGAGCTGACGAGGGATTTCCTGGGTGGGGATGCATGGCAGGTGGGTGGCCGCCCTGAGCCAGCCGACCCCACCGTGCCCCAGGGCCAAGGACGATGGCGGCCACTAACTGGCCATCTGCAGAGCCGCCTCTGTCTTGGGCACTGGGGGCTGTGGTCCTTTTTCTGCTTCCTCGATGTGTTTTATTTTTCTTTTTGGGTCACACCCGGCGATGCTCAGGGGTTACTCTTGGCTCTGCACTCAGGAATCACTCCTGGTGGTGCTTGGAGGACCATATGGGATGCTGGGACTCGAACCTGGGTCAGCTGTGTGCAAGGCAAATGCCCGACCCGCTATGCTATCGCTCCAGCCCTGTTTCTTTCTTTCTTTCTTTCTTTCTTTCTTTCTTTCTTTCTTTCTTTCTTTCTTTTTTATAGCACTGCACTGTAGCACTGACCCCCCCAGAGTTCATCAATTTGCTCGAGCAGGCACCAGTAATGTCCCCACTGTGAGACTTGTTGTTACTGTTTTTGGCAGATCAAATATGCCACACGGAGCTTGCCAGGCTCTGCCGGGCGGCTGGATACTCTCGGTAGCTTGCCGGGTTCTCCGAGAGGGATGGAAGAATCGGAACCAGGGTCGGGTTGGTGCAAGGCAAATGCCCTACCCGCTGTGACATCGCTCCAGCCCTCTTTTTTCATAACGTCTTTGTTTGTTTGTTTGTTTGTTTGGGCCACATCCAGCAGTGCTCAGGGCTGACTCCTGGCTCTGTTCTCAGCCGTTACTCTTGGCGGGGCTGGGGCGACACAGGGGCTCACGGGAATCGAACCCAGCTTGGCCGCGTGCGAGGCAAGCACCCTCCCCGTGGTGCCGGTGCTCTGCCTGTCCTTTTAAAAAATAGTGTCTTAAACCAAAAATAAAGCTAAAAATACGGAGATAAAATTAACCAAACGATCTCACTCACGACAGCCCAGGAATAGAAGCGACTCTCCCCCCAAGGTGCATAACTTGTACAATCGTGTTTACAAAACACGGCTAAATAAAGGGGTTTTATCCCAGAGGTTCCTTTGCCGGGGCCGAGGGGGCCGTTACTCGGGACGCTGAATCCGGCTCACGCCCGGCTCGGCTCCCAGAGAGAACGCGGGGCGGCCCCACGGGCACAGGAGGGAGGAAGAAATAGAACCACGGTGAGAGGAGAAAAACTCGTTTCCAAACACGGCACAAGGGACCATTGATGGGGAAGGAAATTTCAGGACAAAACCAGCCCGTGACAAATGGGGAAAAACAGGGCCAAGAATACATCGACATTAACGGCAAATGGGTTCTCATTTTTTTGGGTCCCACCTGGCAGTGCTCAAGGAAGCATGTGGGATGCTGGGGATGGGTCCAGGTAAACGCCCCACACACACACTGCTAGACCATCTCTCTGGCTCCTGGGGAACGGATTTTTATTTTTTATTTTTTTGCCTTTTTGGGTCACACCGGCTATGCACAGGGGACCCTCCTGGCTCTGCACTCAGGAATCCCTCCTGGCTGTGCTCGGGGGACCCTATGGGATGCTGGGAATCGAACCCGGGATGGGCCGCGTGCAAGGCAAGCACTCTCCTCGCTGTGCTATGGCTCCAGACCCCTGGGCAACGGATTTTTAACCAAGATGCCGAAACACTCACGAAGCAAAAAAGAGCCGCTGTCCAGTGACACTGGGCTGTCACAGAGGTAACTCAGAGTCTCAGAGCAGTCACCCCGGGACGGCTCGGCCCGACAGACCCTCCCCCAGCTCCTCCCTGCTCCCTTCACGCCTGCAGACTCACCAGTGCGAGACCCCCAGTGGTCACCGGGTTTGCAGAAAGACCTGGGCTAGCATCTTGGTGTTCCAGGATGCTCGGCCGTTCACCTCCAGGGTGTCCTGGGCACCAGAGACGTGGACACACCCACCAGACATACACCACCACCCACTCCAGGGCTCAGCCACTGTCTCTCACACACACACTCACACACAAACACACTCACACACAAACACACTCACACACAAATACACACACACACTCACAGACAAGCACACACAGTCACACACACAGTCATACACTCCCACACATACACACACTCACACATACACACTCACACATACACACTCACACACAAACACACACACTCATACACTCCCAAACATACACTCACACATACTCACACATACACACACACACTGACATACAAACACACACACAAACATACACACACTCAAACACTCCCACACACACTCACACATACTCACACACTCACACACACTCACACACAAACACACACACACAGTCCTTGCCTCTCTCTGGCCACTGTCCCTCGTGGCCCCTGCCGCCCCCTGCAGGCTGTCCTGGGGGGCTGTGGCTGGTGTCCCTGGGGGTCCCGAGATCCTGCGCAGACGGGAGCCCCCCTCCGGCCCAGTCAGCTGCGCTGCAGGGACCCCCCCCAACAAGGGCTGGCGCCGTGACAATAACAAAGTGAGTCAATATTGTGCCGAAAGGCCCGGGGAGCCCAGGAAGCGCCGTGGCCGCTCGTGTCCCCAGGGCCCTGCCAACGCTCCCGGGAACATTTCCGGGACTGGAGGAAGCCCAGCTGGGAGGGGCCGGCGCTGCTCAGCTTTATTTCCCGGGGGACCCCCCCCCAACACACACGCCGCAGAAGGTGCCGGGAGTCCAGAGTGGCCCAGGGGAGGCCAGGACACGTCCAGGGCCCCGGGGCGGGGGGATGAGCAGCTAGGGGGAGCCACGCGCGGGCCAGACCCACGGCAGCACAGCGTGGCCAGGCTTGGCCGTTCCCGTTGGGGCAGGACATTCCTCAATGCAGAACCGCCCGACCCAGCGGCCCCGGCTTGGCCCACGACGGTCACAGGCGCTTGGCTTGCGTCTGGGGCCTGGGGTCCAGCGAGTGTCTCCAGGGTTCCAGGTGGCCGCGTTCAGTCAGACCCCCGGACACTGGCCCCTGCCCTCAGCGCCCGGGACTGGCGGCTGGCTGTGAGGCCAGGGAGGCCGTGAGCAGCGCTGTCCACTCTCTGCCCTGCTGACCTGCACGTCCCAAATGGCGCCCCCGGCTGGCCGGCTCGAAGCGGCCGCCCCCAGGCCCAGCCGTGGGTCCCGACAGCTGAAGTCGCAGAGACGTGTCTCCCGAAGGCAAATGGGACACCGTGGGCACCTGCTCCCAGCCCTGCCGGTGTGTCCATGCCCACGTTCTCCATCCCCTCTGGGGGGCCGTCCTCAGTGGGGTCCCTGGCACTCGTGTCTCTGCCCACGACCTGGCAGCTCACCTCTTCTGGGGGTCCCGTCGCTCCAATGGGGGTCACCAGCCCCTTACGGGGAACTGAGCGTGTCCTTCTGGGCTGCCCTGCGCTGACGCTCCCCCTGAAGGGCCCCCCGGGCCCCCCAAGGGACACCACGCGGGGTCCCAGGGAAGCTGCAGCTGGGCACAGAGCCGGGACCCCAAGCCCCTGCCAGGCCTCGCTGTGTCCCGGGGACAGCCGCCCCACCCTGGCCTCCGGAGGGGTGACGGGCTGAACTGCCCCCAGCCCAGCACTTAGCACCCTCCGGGCCCTACCGCCCGGCCGCCTCCCACACCCGCTGCTGAGTAAGGAGCTGGGAGGTTAATGGCCACCGGGCCTGGCAGGAAGGCAAGTGTGGGAGGCCTTCCAGAAGCTTCCTGCACCTGCTCGTCTACAAGTGTGTATGGGTGTGTGGGGGGGGGAGGGGCGTTGTTCTTTCCACCTTGATCTGACTCTGCTGGCCGCCCTGAAGGCTCCTGTTCTGGAACATTCCAGCCCCAGCAGGCCCAGGTTCCGGAACATTGCAATCCACAGGCACAGCTTCAGGAACATTCCATCCCCCACAGGCTAAGGTTCCAGAATATTCAAGTCCTGGTAGGCCCAGTTTCTGGAACATTTCAGTCCCAGCAGGTCCAGGTTCTGGAACATTCCAGCCTACAGACATAGGTTCCAAACATTCCAGCTCTGGCAGGCCCAGGCTCCGGAACATTCCAGTTTCCCCTTTCCCTGGCTCTGTCTTGAGTAGAAGGTTGGACAGCGGGGGCAGCCTGGAGGTGGCAGCGTCACGGGGACTGAGCCCCCTGCCTGCCTTGGCCCCCCCACCACGCGAGGCCTCCCGAGCCGAGGGCCCAGCCCTGCCCCGTCCACGGGCTGTGCAGCTGCTGCCAGGGACATCTCGCCCGCCCTTCCCCTGCCTGGCACCCTCCTGCCCCTCCCCTGCCCGCAGTGAGGCCCCGCCTGGCCCCTGCACACCTGCACCGTCTCCCGGAACCTGTGCGGACTCAGTGCTGGACACGGGGAGAACCGAGGGACACAGGGATGGCTCACAGGGCAGGGGCGCAGCGTCCACTCTGCACACGGGTCCCGGGGCCGGGCTCACTGGCCGCCTGATGTGTGTGTGAGAGACAGAGAGACTCAGGGTGTATGTGTGTGTGTGTGTGTGTGTGTGTGTGTGTGTGTGTGTGTCCATGTGTATGAGAGAGAGAGAGAGAGACTCAGTGTGTGTGTGTGTGTGTGTGTGTGTCTCACGCAGGGCAGCCTGAGGAAATGAGTGTGTTGATTGTCCATCAGAAGTAAGTTGTTAATCTCTGTCCCAGGGGGTGGAAACGCCCCAGACACAGAGCTCAGACCCCGAGGAAGCGTCGGGGGATTCGGGGACCCGCTCTGGGGCTTGTGGGGGGCCGCGGGGCCAGGCAGCGGCTTTGCTGGTACAAACCCGTGCAGTCTCCCACAGATTTCAAAACACGTCATGGACCTTTGGCGGAGCAGCATTCCACGGGAACCTACAGCCATCCTCCACCTAGATAGATCGATGGTTCGTCACAAGCCGCTACGAGGAAGGGAAGGTCCCCCCACCCCAGGAAACACCCGCACCCAGAACCGCGGGTGCCCCAGAGCTTCTGAGGGTGGCACATGAGTGGCTGCCCGTTTCCTTAAATAACTGGGATCATTCAGACCCAAACGAGGACAGAGAGATACTCAGACTCAAGGATGCTTTGAGCGGCAGATGAATCCTGATGATATTCAGAATCAAGAGGTGCCCCCCCCCCACCCTCCAACCCCTCCCCCTGGCAGGAGAAGAGCCCAGGGACTCGGTAGATCCACCTTGGGGGTGGCGGGAGAGAATAAAGAGAGAATGTGATGCTTGAGAAGACGCTGAGGGAGTGTCTGATAACAGCCAAGGCTTGCTCCTGATAAAAACCACTTAGAAAACAAAGCCGATAATGAAACACTCTTATCTTGATAAACCGCCGTTTCCAGGCGCAAGAAGCCTCTCCTGATGGGGACGCTTGGTGGCAGGTCCCAGGCACCGGCTCCAAGTGGCATCCCAACAATCTCCGCCTAATCCTGCCCCCAAGGTCCTCTCCAGGGCAAAAAGTAAACACAGGGCCCAAGACACAGGCCAGGACAGCTCGTGAAAGTGCCTCTTCTGACATCACTGGAGGGATGGCGGCAAATCTCTAAGGCTGACCCAGTGGACGCCGGCCGGGTCATGGGCCATCAACAAGGACAGCCTGTCACTCCCCGGACCCCAACAACAACCAAACAGAAAATGTGATTTAAAAAAAAAATCAAAATTTGGGGCTGGAGCGATAGCACAGCGGGGAGGGCGTTTGCCTTGCACACAGACGACCTGGGTTCGATTCCTGGCATCCCATAGGGTCCCCCGAGCCCCGCCAGGAGTGATTCCTGAGTGCAGAGTCAGGAGGGACCCCTGAGCATCGCCGGGTGTGATCCAGAAAGAAAAAAAGAGGAAAATAATAAAATTAAAATTTAAGAAAGGCACCGCGCTTCCCGACCACGCAAAGGGGCTCCCCGCATGTCTGAAGCCCCCAGGAAGGAGGACGCACTCGTGGCCAGGGTCATCCAGCACTGCAGTGTCCTCGGCCTGGACGCTGCTGGGCTGTCAGGGGCCCCCTGGCTCCAGTCCTCAACACAGGGTGCCCCTTCTCGCTGGGTCCCTGCAGCCTTGCCGGGGTCTGTGGGCACTCACCTGCTCTGACATCACCTGGGTCCCGTTTCTGCCGCTCAGTTCCAAGGTCCGAGAGGCACAAACCTGCCGGCCAGGACTCAGGAAGGGAGAAACATGGGTGATCCTTGGTGGCGGCAGCCACTGTTTCTCCCAAGGGCATGAGACCTCCAGATTCAGCCTCTTCCAGCAGGGCCGATGGAGACGGCTGGAGGGGTTCCAGTGTGCCCACCCCCCACCCCGTGGTGGCCGGGAAATCCCACTCAGGACAACACAGGCAGCTGTGAACAAACGGGCACGTCGGGGGAATTGGCACGTGACGAAAGGAAATAACTCGATCATAAAAGTGGCATTTCGAGACTGTGGGCTTGTAGAGCGTTGCTAATGAGTGATGTCGGTGAGTCCACTAAGAAATGCGTGTCTGGGGCATAAATCACAGCCGCTGATCAGAGGGACCCCCCGCAGACAGACACGGCTCCAGTCTGTGTCGGGGGGCGGGGGGGGTGGAGGGCGGGAGCTTAGTGAAATCAGAGACTTGGCAACCCGGGCTGGGATTGACAGACTGGCCACGATAACAAAGTGCTCCAAGGACGTTGACGGCTGTCAAGTGGCGAAACTCTCCCGAGCGGAGCAGCTGAGGGTGAACACCTGGGCCTTCCGAAGGAGGAGTCCCACAGGCCGGCCAGGGAGGGGGCACTGGCTGGCCGGCCCCCAAGCCGAGGGGATCTCCTGCCCGCGGGAGAGAAGACACCATGGGGAGGAGGGTCTCGGGGGGGGCAGACGCTGTTTCGGGGCGTCCAGGGATCCCAGAGCTGTGGGATGGGCACCTGCTGCTCTGGCCACCACGGAGGCAGGGGACATAGAGAAAGAGAGCCGGGGGCCACAGCGGCTGGTCCTCAGGGCAGGGAGGGACGGGGCAGGCGAGCACGGAGAGGAAGACGGGGGCAGAACCAGCCCAGGGACGAGCCCCCCGCAGGCCCCAGTCTCTTGAGTCAGGGGCAGCTGCAGGAGGAGCCGGGGCTGAGGGCACAGTCCTAATCCCCGAGGGTGCGCAGGAAATGAAGGTGGGCGGGTTCGAGGTCTCTCCTGAGTGCTCCTGCCCGCTGCCCTCCCCAGCAAGAGCAGACATGAGGCTCTGTGTGGGGAAAGGGGGACACGCACACACACGTATGCACACGCACATAAGCACAATGCATGCATGCATGTAAGGCATGTACACATAGTGTACACGTGCACGCACACACATGCATGCACACATTCGTGCTTACACACATGCACACACAAGCACACACGCATGTGCATTTGCACATACATGCACACACTCGTGCATACACACGCACACTCACACACGTGCACAAGCATGCACTTACATGCACACACTCATGCATACACACGCACACTCACACACATGCATGCACACACTCATGCATACACACGCACACTCACACGCATGCACATACATGCACACACTCATGCATACACACGCACACTCACACACATGCATGCACACACTCATGCATACACACACACTCACACACATGCATGCACACACACATGTACACACACATGCCTACACGCGTGCACACACCTGCTGGAGTGAGTGACAGACCCCTGGGGCGGAGCAACCTGGCAGCAGCCCCAGAAGCCTGCAGGAGGGTCCCGGAGAGCCTGGCCCGGCCCAGGCTGCAGAGAAGGTCCCGGCGGGTGAGCGGGGAGAGGTTTGGTGGGGAGCGCGTGGGGGTAGACACGCGGACACGGGCCGTGCGGGAGCGTCTGAGGCTCCGAGACAGCCCAAGGCACCTCCGAATAATCAGCCCAACTAAATGAGGACAGAGAGAGGGCAGGCCGACAAGGGAGCCGTGTGTTCCACGTGCTGGAAACAGCAAAACAAACAAAGGACCGAGATTCCCACCAGGGGAAGCTCTTATTTTTTGAGAAAAATGTGAGATTTGTAGACGCTTTTTTTTTAGAGGGCCCCGCTGGCAGTGCTCAGGACCCTTTGGGCACTGGGGATCGAACCCGGGTCTGCCACATGCAAGGCCAGCGTCTGGTCTCTCCTGCCCCCAACAGGCACCCTGACCCGGGGAAGACAGTGGGGGTCCCTGATGGGCTGAGCTGCAGGCCACACCCCGCCCCGTCCACCCGGTGGGGAGCCCCCGCGTCCTGTTGGGGTGAAGGGGGCTGAGGCCACTCGGCCACCGTCTGGGGAAGAGCAACAGCCCAGACACCGGGGCGGGGAGTGTCACCAGCCACACGGCCCATTACGTGACGTCTGCAGGGAGGGTTGGGCAGACTGGGAACGGGGTGGGGAACGTTCCAGAATGGATGGGGGTGACCCAGCTCCGTTTCTCCCCGGATAAACTCCCAACAGCTAGGACTCAGGCGCACGTCAGGAGACCAAGGGCAGCGCTGCAGACCCCTCTGGGTGGGGACACGCGGACCCTCTGGGTGGACACTTTGTGGGCCCTCTGGGTGGGCACATGCAGACCCTCTGGGCAGGAACACACGGACCGTCTGGGCAGGGACACGCGGACTTCTGGGCGGGCTCAGGCAGGCCTGTTCTATGTCCCGTCCGTCTGCCACGCTGCTCACGTGGGGCCCCTCTGGAAGAATCACCCGTCACTGTTTAGCACCGAGACATTGAACTTATTGCTAAAATAGTGGGTTTATTTTGGCCAGACGCTGGGCACGGCCTGATGTCCAGGTGTGGGGAAAGTGCTGGAAATGGCCAGCATAAGACTCCAGGACAAGCAACAGCCACAGGACGACATGGGGGAAGGACACGCGTGGCCAGTGGAGGGACCCAAACCCCCGCTTAGAGCAGACCCAGAGGCTGGAGCGGTAGCACAGCGGAGACGGCGTTGGCCTTGCATGCGGCCAACCCGGGTTCGATTCCCAGCATCACATAGGGTCCCCTGAGCACCACCAGGGGTCATTCCTGAGTGCAGAGCCAGGAGGAACCCCTGAGCATCGCCGGGTGTGGCCCCCCCAAAAAATAATAGAATAGCCCCAGAGCACAGAGGGAGCCCAAGGCCAGCCCTGGAGGGACACTCGGGTGTGGCCGGTGGTCAGCGTGAGCCAAGCTCTGCACCAGCCCCGCCGTGCCAGCCCGCAGAGAAAGAGCCGGACTCGGACCCCGGTACCCGATGGGGATCAGAGACACGAAACCCGTGAGGGGGAAAACGACAAAAATGCCCAAACATTAGCCGGGAGGGGCCCGGCCCTGTGTTGGTGCGGACAAGGGTTCCGGCCACCCCCGCTCCGTGTCGGGCCCTTGAGCTCAGGCCACGGGGTCAGGGCAGAGGGCGTCCATGCTTCCCGAGACCCCCGCCTCTGCCGGGGGCCGTGACAGACAGGACGTGGCCGCCACCTGCACCCCGAGGGTCTCCCAGAGTCGTGGGTGCTGCCTGCAGGCTCTCTCAGGGAACACGGGCCGGGCCGGGCTGGGCTGCTCTGCTCGGCGGTGGCCAGCGGCATGGAGGCCGCACTGCCGCCCACCCGCCAGCGACCCCACCGCCCCGTCCCAGGCTCCGACAGGCGACCCGCAGCCCCGCCCTGCCTGGGCCGCCCGGGTTCCCTTAACCTGATGTCAGAGCAAATCGGAAACCGGCAAAATCCATCTAGGGGAAAATGGATAAACAAATTGGGCATCTATCTGCCCAATAAAGTGCTCCGCTGAGGAAATGAATGGAGCAGGATCGGGGGCAGCCGCGGCGGGAGCGGCCGGGAAGCATCTATCCGCATTTCCAGAGACACTTTTATGGGGGAATAAAGCCGGGCGCAAGACGGATGGTGCCCGCCGGTTCCTGCCTCCTCTCCGTGTCCCGGGCGCGGCGGGGGCTCGTCCTGGCCAGCCCCCACCCCCTCCTGGAGCTCTCCCGAGGGGGTCCCGTCCACCCTCCTGGGCAGCTGCTCCCCTGCTCACACCACTAGGCCGTCTAACCCTTTGTACACCCAGCTCAGCCCGGCGGGCCTGGACTGCTTCCTCGCTGCCAGCAGGTTCCAGGACCCCGGACAGCGCCCAGGGTGGGCCGTATGGCAGGGGTGGGGGTGCTGGTGCCCCTTGGGTGGGAAGTCAGTGCCCTCTTGCTCACCCACGGGGTCTCCATCAGCCCGTGCCTGGCTGTGGGTCTGTGGTAGGCAGAGGGTCTCGGCTGACATCGCCCTAATCCTCAGAATAGGCAGCTGAGACCGGGGGACTCGGGGGGCCCAGGCTGGCTGCCCTCCACCTGCTGGGCCTCACAGGGGTCTGGCCGGCTGGCTGCCCCCAGACACCTTGACCCTTCGAGCCTCTCTCTGTCCCTTCCGGAAGTCCTCAGGGGCTGGCAGGAGGCTGGGAGGGTCCTGGGACACGTCCAGGCCAGGCTGAGCGGTAACGGGGGCGTTGGCTGGAGGAAGACTGGCCCCGCTCTGCCCCCTCTGAGGCTCCAGGGTCGTGGGTGGGCAGCGGCCACCCAGGCTGGCGGTTCCCAGGCCTCAATCATCAGCTTCTTCCTCCCTCACCGGGGCGACATCCCTGCTGGGGACCCAACATCGAGGCTAGTCGTGCCCGGCCACTATGAGGCTGGGCTCCCGGGAGACCATGCCCAGGGGTACATAGGTCTCATGGGTCAGCAGCAGGGTCAGCTGGGGGAGACGGTGGGGGTCAGAGTGTGGAGCGGGGGCAGGGCAGTGGGCTGGGGTCACCGGGGGCAGCTCAGATCTCTGGGAAAGGTGTCTCTGCTGCCCGCTGTCCTGGGCCGAGCCGGCTGCGTGGGCAGTGACCTGGCCAGGCTGCGCAGGGTCCTCTGCCCCAGCCCAGCTGCTGGGATGCCCAGGGCACGCCCGGCCGGAGCCTGAGGCCCCAGGGTGTGGCCGCCCAACTCTGCCGGGGCAGGAGCCAGAGAGGGATTCGGGGAAGGCCGGTCCCCGCCTCTGAGCCTGAGGTGAGACGCCCCTCTCTCTCCCACGTGACACTGCAGACCCCCTCGGCGGCCTGGGGCTCGTCCCGGCCCCCTGCACAGCGACTCAACTCACCAACTCCGCCGGGTTCTGGAGCGTGTCATGAATTTCATGAATTTTGTATTTTCACACCGGGGCCCTTGGAGGATTTATCCTTCAAAAACGAGAACAAACCCAAAGTGTGGCTTTCTCCTGCTTTCTACGGGGAGGGGTGCGCAGCCGTGACCAAGCTCATATATGCAACGAGCACTGAAGGGCTGGAGCGTGGCCGTGGAAGGCGGCCGTGGTGCTCGGTGCGTGCATCGGGCTGACGGGGAGGAACCGCGGTGAGCCGGGAGACGGGGCTCTCAGGGGCGGGGGAGCAAATTTATTTTCCAAAATACTGACAGAACAGGAAGCCTGGGGGCCTTCGTGCAGCATCCGTGTGTGCCTGTGTGTTCACACACATGGGCCTGTGCATGTGTGCTTGGGAGGGGGCTTGTACGTCTGTGTGTGCATAGACGGATGTGTGCATGTGCATATCTGGGCACACGAATGCACATGTGTGCACCGTCTGTGTGTGTATGTGCGGATGTCCTGTATGAGTAGCACTGGGCTGTGTGCATGTACATGTGCACGCGTGTGTAGCACCTGTGTACACCTGCATGTATATGCACCGTGGGACTGCGATGGGTGTGGGATGTGTGTCAGAGAGGGCTGGAAATTGTGCAGAGCTAAAAAGAAACCCCCAAGATCTGGTGGGAGCAGCCAGCCTGTGGCCCCGTGCCTGGCCCAGGTGCCCACCTGTGCTGGTCTGCTCCAGCCCCGGCCGAGATGCCACGGGGGAGCCATGGGGTCTCGTGCCGCTGACACTCAGGGCCCGGAGGGACAGAGTAGCCTTTCGGGAATGGTGGGGTGTGGACAGATGGGGCAGAGCTGTGAGGGCAGCGAGTGCCCAGCCCCCGCCAGCCTCTGGGTGCCCGCACACCCTCACCACTGGGCCCTGGGTGACGGGACCCCAGCCCCCGCTGGACACTCCTGGGCATGGCTAACCACGGGGTCAAGGGCGCCTCCAGCCCCTCCGACATCTGGCCGTCCTCGTCCCGAGGTCCTGGTGTGGTCCATGACCCTTGGGGGCAGCCTGGCCCTTCGCTGCGGCCCAACAGCCCAGCAAGAGGCCCCGACAGGCAGCCTGGGTGTGCCCGGAAGTGGACATTCAGCCGGGCGGGCCTCCGGGGCTCCCGGCCCGTGACATCACTGTCCTGGCTGGGCGGGCTCCCTGCGCCCTGGCCTCTCCCGCCCTGCGCCTGGCCAGCAGCCCAGACCGAGCCTGGCTCTGCCGGCGTCCACCATGTTCTCCCCACCCCGTCCCACCTCAGAGCACAAACACTTCTTCCCAACCAGGAACTGGAATCGGAGCAATTATTTCTATTTCTAGTGGTTTCTAATTACAGTTCCCGATCTGGGAATCAATTTATAGTTTTGGTGTTTTGCACTTGGCTCGGGATCAGCCCACGCCGGGCCTGGAGCTCCACTTGGCGCCGGGTGCGGGGACGCGGTGAGAAGGGCCCTGCGGGGAGCGTGTGTGGCGGTGTGCCGGTGGCGCCTGGGTGTGCACAGGTGTCTGCGTGTGTTTCTGCATGCGGGGCACATACATGGACACTCATGTGGTGATGCCTGACATATGTGGTGTGTCACGTGGACTTGTGAACACAGGTTGCATGTGTGTACATGCTTATGTCTGTGTGTGCCCAAGATGCACTGCCGTACACCTGTGTGGTGTGTTCACAGACTGTCCTGTGTCATGCATGTACACGTGTTTGCAGTATGCATGTGCGTCTGTCGACCGTCACGTGTACATGCGTGTGCACGTGTTCTGAGTGTTTGCAGTGTGATGTACACCGGTAGACGGTCATGCATACACACGTGTGCACGTGTGATGGGTGTGCTTGCTCCTTTACAGTCTGTAGTGTGTGTGCGTGTATGTCATGTGTGATGCGTTTGCTGCATGTGTAGAGGTTGTGGCGTGTACACTGCGCTTGGGTGTTAACAGCCTGTCGTATGTACATGCGTGTGCATGTATGTGATGTGTTTGCAGTGGGTGCGTGCATCTGAAGGCTGTCACGTATACATACGTGTGCATGTGTGTGATGTGTTTGCTGCATGTGTGAGGCATGTCCTTAGCATGTGCGCACCCCTGTGTGTGTCCGGAGCATGTGCACGGCTCTGCTTCCGTAGCCCTGGTGTGGGTCGACGGAATCCCGTTCGGATCCGTCCAGAACCGCTTCTGGGTGTCTGTGCTGAGCCCGCCCTGCCTGTGCCATCGCCCAAGCCTCTGGCGGCCACAGGTGAACGTCCCAAGAAGCGTTTCCCTCCTGTGTCTAATGAGGGCCGCAGGATGCAAATGCATGCGGTGTTGACAGTGGGTTTTTAATTGCAAATTCCTACCCCCACCCAAGCCCAGAATAAACTTCCCCAAGCCAGGGGCTGTGACTATAGGCGTGAGATAGGGGAACTCATTTCAGGAAGAAAGCGTCCTCGCAAAGAAATAATTAGGCGTCTTAGAATTAATTTGAGGCCTTTCATATTTATCTGTTCTGACTCATTATTGAGAGTTAGAGGATCCAGTTATTTATTTGTCCCTTTATTAAGAGGGGGGTAGGGGGGAAGGAAGAGGGAGAGAGAGAGAGGGAGAGAGAGGGAGGAAAGAGAGAGGGAGAGGGAGAGGGAGGGAGGGACAGTGGAACAGTGGTCGTGCTCTTGGGCACCACTGACCGCTCCCCCTCTGCAGGGCTGGACCTGGCCAGAGCCTCTTCCCGTCCAGCGCTCAGAGTGTCCCTCACACCCGCAGCCCACTTAGGTGACCCCCAGGGCAGAGCAGGGGGCCGGGCTGTCTCTGGGTCCCCCCCCCCCGCCCCATGCATCCCCTCGCGGGTCCCCTGGCCTGAGCCCCAGCCGGGCCGAGGAGGAGGTGGCCGCGCTGGCCCCTGCTGTCCCACTCTCAGCCCTGAGCCTGGTGGGTTCGGGGTAGGGGACAGGCGGGTCCCAGGGCCGGTATTGGCACGAGGGGTCTGGGCGCCAGCCTGGCTCCCGGTGTCACACTTGCTGCCTTGGGGGTCCCGGCTGCCTATGCCCAGGCGGGGGGCACATCCTGCCCAGGGGCCTTCGAGGCTGCTAGGAGGCCGCTACCTGCCCTACCTGCTCCCCGCGCCTTAATGAGCACTTTTGATATGCAGATGCGGCCGACCGAGCTGCTATTTCTGTCTTTGAAGATCTCCGAGTTCTTCCGTCTCTCCCGCCGCCTCCCTCCCTCCCTCTTGGCCCTGCAGGGCCCCTCCCCCACTGGCCCTCACCAGCCCTGGGCTCATGCCGGACTGGGCACTCCCCCCCCCAACACATCCCGAGCTCCCGCCAGGGCGCCAGGGCTGGGCGGGGTAGGGGGGAGAGCCGCGACCCCCCCCAACCCGCCTCTCACGCCTCCCCTCCCCCGCCCCTTGGGGAGCTGGAAGCTGCTCAGAATTTTCCAGAGCTTCCTCGGAAAGGGCTTCTGGCCCCCAGCCAGCCAGCTCGGGCGGGCGCCTCCGGGAGCAATCCCAGCCCCCAGACTGAGCCCAGCCCCCAGCCCCCTCCTGGAGCAGAGTGTGCCGAGCCGACCCGCAGGGCTGCTCCCGGGAGGCTCACCGCAGCTCTGTCCGCTGCATAGCCCAGCACCCCTGCAGCACCCAGCACCCAGCACTCTGCAGCACCCAGCACCCAGCACCCTGCAGCACCCAGCACCCAGCACCCCTGCAGCATCTCCCATAAGCACAGCCGCTCCCCTCCTGTGAGCTGCCCTGCTGCTCCCAACCCAGCCCTTCTCCAAGGAAGGAAGGAGGGAGGGAGGGAGGGAGGGAGGGAGGGAAGGAAGGAGGGAGGGAGGGAGGAGGGAGGGAGGGGGGGAGGGGGGGAGGGAAGGAAGGAAGGAAGGAAGGAAGGAGAGAGAAGGGAGGAAGGGGAGAGAAGGGAGGAAGGAAGGGGAAAGGGAGGAGAGGAAGGATGGAAGGAA
>JAOXYA010476708.1:0-16894 GCA_028565675.1 Sorex palustris
GGCCAAAGGCACAGCAGCAATTTTGGGGTATCTGGAAGTCTGAAGGCGCCATGAGGCTGCTGATGCACTCGCCTCACTCAACACTGGTTTCTCATGCTGTAGGGAACGAGGAAAACCCCCGGGGTCGGGGAGAGCGTGTGTGCAGCCAGCCCTGCAGGGGTCCAGAGCCCCCTGGAGAGACTCCTGGGTGTGCCCCTGTCTGTGCCCAGAAAGTCCAGGCACTACAAATACATGCCTCTAAAAAGCAAACATGCTAAGTTTCCAGATAACCTTTTCCAGTATTAGACCAAATCTGACGTGGGGGGAGGACGGGGCCACGGCCAACGGTACCAGGGCTTAACTCCTGCTGTGCTCAAGGGTCCCTCCTGTGGGGTTCTTGGGATCGAAGCCAGGCCAGCTGCCTGCCAGGCGAGCTCCCTGCCCGTGCTGAGTCAGAGCAGGTCCAATGTCAGCTCTAACGCCAAGCACCCAGGGCCTGAGGGAACCCGGAGGGCAGCGCCCAGTGATGCTCTCGGGTGCTCAGTTCCCAACACATGGTGAACCAGCCTCACCGCTTTACTTCGCCCTCTTCCTTGGGGGGTGAGTACTCAGCAAGTCCTCCGGGCTTAGTCCGTGGGGTGCCAGAGATCACCTGGGGACTCTGGCCTGTTCCAGCCCCTGCCCCCCCACCCCACACCTTTCTCCATCTCAACTCAGAGACTGCCCAGGGGGAAGCTGCGACCCGAGCAGGCGGCCCGGTGGCCAGTGTCCCGCCGCTCCCCATTGTCTGGGTACTAGGTGCAGCATGGCCAGCGCGGGCAGGAGCATATGGTCACCAAGCCAAAAAAGGGTCTTTTATTTCTTGGTGGTTTTTCTTTCGCAGTGCGGGGGTCAGGCCCAGGGACTCAAGCATGTCAGGAAAGCACTTAACACTTAACAGAGCCATGTCTATGTGAAAAAAAAAAAAACTATTTTTTTTTTTTGGCTTTTGGGTGCTCAGGGTTCCTCCTGGCTCCGTGCCCAAGGATCACTCCTTGGTGGTGGCAGGAAGCGAGCCCAGACTAGCTGTGTGCAGGGAAAGGACCCAGCTGCTCCCGCCCTGAGAAAGAATTCCTCCAGGAAGCGACGAGGCTGACGCCACACGGAGTGCCCGGGCAGTGGCATCCTGCTCCTGATGGCAGTCAGCGACACTTTCAACTCTTCTCGTTCAAACGCTCACATTTCCTGCCAAGATCCTCTCAGGCTCCTAGATGCAGCTGCGGCCAGCGGCCATCGCACTTACCTTCCTGCTGGGGGCGGCTGTGGCGTCGTCCGGGGCGCAGAGAGGGACTGGCGGAGGCGAGGTGGCTGGGGTCCCCAGGGGCGTTCCTTTTCCACCTGCCCAGAGATACACACGCAACAACCCCTGAGCGCGCTCTTCTCCCGAGCCCGCCCGCCAGGTCGGCGTGAAGGGCCGGGCAGGACCTGCTGTGGCTTGAGGCGCCCATGCTCAGCGTCGATCTTCGACAGCACAGGCCCGCCAGCCAGGCAGCCCGGCAACGAACGTACCGGTGGTACCGAAGACTTTACTGTAAGGGTGCAACGCGTCGGGGGGGCCATTCCCGGGAGACGTCGGAGGGGTGGTCAGACCACAGACCATCGAGGGGCTCCAGAGGGAGGCCTGCGGACAGACAGGGGTGTCAGGAGTTGAATCCGCGTCCAGCGGAGTCCCCGGGTCAGCCCATCTGATGGCCAGTTTCAAGCTGAGCCTTGGGGCTGAAGCTTATCGGAGAGTGAGGGGCCTCTGAAGGGACACCCGACTGCAACAAGGCCCGGGCCCCCAGACTCAGAAGCCACTCTGGACACTCAGGCAGGAGGCTGGCAACCGTCTGCTGTGGCCCGAGTCCGACAGGAACCACAATGCAGCAGAGCAGGGCAGGGCTGGCCCAAACAGAGACGAGAGCAGAGAGCACAGCAGGGAGCACTAAGAGAGCACTGAGCACCGAGTACAGCAGGCAGAGAGCATGGAGCACTGAGCAGGGAGCAGAGAGCACTGAGTAGCGAGCACGGAGCAGAAACCTCGGAGCATGCTCCTTCCTGTCATACCTGCGACGGCGGCTCAGCCGACAGCCGTGCTGACGGGGAGCTCAGGGTCTGAGGTAGCTGCCCTGGCGAGCTGAACGCGGTCAGCCGAGAAGAGGAGTGGGGGGTGGAAGCGGCACTCCCTGCAACGACAAGGGCAGCACGCGGTGGGGTGGGGGGGCCTCGGAGCTGAGCACCCCAGGCCCCCGCTCCCGCCTAGGAGGACCCAGGGCAGCAGGAAGGTCACAAGGGAGGCCGCGCAGGGCGGACGGCACTGCGAGTGGGCGCTGGCCAGGCCGGGCTCCCCGGCAGGCTCCTCCCAAGCCAGCCCCACACAGGCGGAGAGTGCCTTCAGGGGGCCCAGAGGCCCCTTCCTCAGGGGCAGGCGGGAGTCTCGGCAGAGGCTGGGCACACAGACTCTGCAGGACACTCCCGGTCCGGAGACAGGCTCCGGGCCTGGGCACCGGCTGCAGGCAGGAGGCCCGGGTTCAAGTCCCATACAGCAATGTCCCCAGGCACAGCCAGGGGTGACCTCCAAGTACAGAACTGGGAGCCGTCACAAAGCACCGCCAGGAGTGACCCCAAACACCTCCGGCCCCCACCAAAATATTCCATTTAAGGAGTTCATTAGGAGAGGCTGGAGCACGTCTGAATCGGACAGCGGGGACTCAGTTCCTGGGCTCGGCGGGAGCCAGAGCCTCCTACCATGGCTGCTCGGCGTGTCCACATGAGGGCTGGCGGCAGGGTCGGCCGCACAGGCAGCAAAGCGGGCGGAGATGGGCTGGGACGCAGAGTAGCCGTCCTCGTAGGAGGCTTCGGCCGGGTCCAGGGAGATTCTGGCACACTCGATCACGACATCATGCGTCTCTAGCCTCTTCCACCTGTGCGAGGCAAAGCCGAGACGTGGAGGTGGCGATGTGGTCACTGACAGTCCCAGCAGCCAGCGCCCGCCTCGGCCACTTCCAAAGAGCACGGCAGGCGGGGCTGGAGCAACAGGACAGCGGGGAGGGCGTTTGCCTGCACGCGACCAACCCCCGGCTCGATCCTAGGCATCCCATGTGCCCCCCCCCCCCCCCGAGCACCGCCAGGAGTAATTCCTGAGTGCAGAGCCAGGAATGACCTCTGTGCACCGCCAGGTATGACCCAAAAAGCAAAAAAAAAGAAAAGAAAACAAAAAAGCGACATCAGCGCCCAAAGAACATGTCTCATCCCACTAACCTGCCCCCGTTCAGAACGATCCTTCAGGACCCACTGAACAGAGGCAGCGGTGGCCGGACACTGGGCGGCCCCTCCCCCACCCCGCAAGCTCTCCGCGCACAGAGCAGGCAGACCTGGAACCAGAGCCCTGCTGCAAACACATCGTCTCTCCACCACGCCGGCTCAGGCCGACCCAAACCCAGGCAGAGTCCAAGAACCACGAGGGAACTGTCCACACAGCCCTGCCCCACATGGACCCAAAGAAAGGGCCCCCGGAGCCCGAGCACAGGGCGGTCCCTGGAACCCTGGCGTGTAGCAGCAGAGGACGCGCACAGGGAAAAGAACCTCCCGTCTCACATGCAGCCTTGGGGCACAGGGGGCACCGGACTCCTCCCTCTGCCAATCGGGCCGGGGCTCTGAGCTCCCGACCCAAGACGCGGTGCCAGCGCCCCCAAGGGACTCCCATCTCAGTGCCCGGCTTGGGGGCTGGCCAGGGTGTCTGTGACCTGGAAGTGCTCCCGGGGCCACTCCCGATGGCTCAAGAGACCCCTCTTTCCTGCCAGACGTCAGGCTTCTCGCCCTGATCATTTATCCTTTGGGGGGCTCTGGGGGTTGTGCCGCACCCACCAGTGACTGGGGTCACTCCTGACGGGTTCGAGGACCCTAAGGAGTGCCGTGACCGAGCTGGGGTAGCTACACAACCTGCCAGACCCTGGCCTGAGGCTGCAGCTTCATCTCTCATGGCTCGGCTCTGCCTCCCAGTTCCGCAGGGCCAACCCGGCCTCTTCCTCGCAGGCACCAAGTTGTGGTTCTCCAGACACAGCTGCTGGCCAAAGCCTTGAGGGGCTGGAGCCTCCCCCATCCCCCACTCGGGCCTCACTGCCGATTCCTCACCCTTCTCTCCCCTTCGTGCTGGCCTCTCGCTTGGGTCAGAGCTGTCTTCAGAGCCCGGCTGACCCTGCCGACCCACGGGAGTGTGGCGTTCCCAGCTGACCTGGGAGACTTCCGGCAATACAGCAGAACAAACACCAGCCTCCACTGCATGACCTGCCCAAAGCCCCCAACCCGTTCCTGAGGATCAGCCCCAACAGCTGGGGAGGAGGGCGCAGGGCACCGTGTTACTGAGCCCGGCGGGAACAGACAAGGAGTGACCAACTCCACAACGCCAGAATCCTCAGCTGCTCACGTCCCGGAGTGCCCAGGAGGGAGGGAACCGGGTGCGAGGGCAGCCAGTCAGCACAGTATGAGGAGCGGGCAGTGGAGGGGCTTACTACGTGCCACCCCCCACCCCCACCTGGCTTAGAGTCCTGGGCAGTCAGCCAGAAGCCCCTGCAGAGGAACAGGGGCTGGATGGTGGGGAAGCACCGGCCTTGCAGGCAGCCGACGTGGGTTCGAGCCCTGCCACCCCATATGGGGTCCTGAGCACAGCGTCTGGAGTAAGCACTGGGTGTGGGCCCCCCCCCCAGCCCCCTCAAAGCCCAGCAGCTCGAGAGGACAAAACTGAGTATTCCTGCAGACGCAGAGCACAGAGAAGGACAATGGGCACGATACATTCACCCAGGCACAGCAGATACCCGGTCTGCAGAAAACCTCAAAATGTTGAAAAATGGCAATTAACAAAAATCACTAAGATTGCGTAGGAAATAAAAACCCATATAAAAAAAAAGAAAAAAAAAACTCATGACTAACATTCTCAAGCCAGGAATCCAACCGCTGCTCTGAAATGGACGCACGAGCCGTCACCGAGTGAGCCCTGGTCTGTCACCAACCGGGCGGCAGGAGCGCCAGCAAGAACTGAAGCCAGGACCAGAGACAGGACAGCGGGAGGGCCTGTCTGTGCACGGCTGACCCGGTTCGTCCCCCAGCACCCCAGATGGTCCCGAGTTCCACCAGGAGCAGGGGGCAGTCAAGAAAGCCGAAAACCAGAAGCCCGAACGGCTCAAGAGAAGGAAGCTTCCGGATGGCGCTGGCGCAGAGGAGGAGCGGGGAGGCCGCAAGCCGTCCCAGGAACTGGCCGTCTGCGAGAGCAGAGCGCACTGTCGGGCCGCCCGCAGAGGAGCGGGGACAGAGGTCCAGGAGGGGCCCCAGGAGCCGAGGGACACGACCCTGAGCAAGCCTCCCAGGGCAAACTTTGTCTTCCAGAAGGTTCTCGGGCCTCCTCCTCGCATGCCCCAGAAGCGGCTCCTGCCAACGCAGGCAGGGCAAGCTTGGGGAGCCACTCTGCCCCCACTGGGTCCGGGGTCTGTCCGAGCGCGGGAGGGCCCTCTCCTTCCTGAAGCCCGGCCTCCTCGCTCACTTCCAAAGAGAAGCAGCCACACGAAGACGTGCGGGGGTCCCCCCGACCACGAACGCAGGCAGGGCAAGCACAGAGAGGCCAGCTGGGGGCAGCCGCTGCCAGCGTCATGCCTGCCCTCTGGATGGACTCTGCAGGGAGCCGGGTCAGCGGGCTGGGCAGGAAGGTCCCCAGACCTCAGTCCCTGTGGGCATTTGCTGCCTGGGGAGCAGAGGGCAGGCGGCAGGGCACTGGGGGGTCTCGGCACCAGCTCCTGCTCCAGGGTGCAGGGACAGAGCTGGGAGCCCAGCTCAGCACATGGACTTCCCCCACCCCCGCCCCTAGCGCCCTCCTGAGCTCACTGTGCAGAGCCTCTCCCAGGGTCCCGCTGGCCAGCGAGGGGGTGCCCATGTCAGCCTGGGGGTACAGGTGTGACCTACACGTGCGTCTGAGGCCTGAGCACTGTCCGGGCTATGGCTCGTCATGCAGGGAAACAGCCCAGGCCACTGCCCACTGCCGCCCTCTCGGGAGCTTGTGGACATTCCTGGGTCGGCACTTCGGTGTCTGTACCTTCGAGGGTCCAGTTCATGGTCCTTGGATCCAGTCACTAACTCTGGGTGAATTCGTACGTGCTCCATCATTGGCTGGAAGAGTTTGGGGTGACAAGTTACAAAAGGCACCGCGCCAGGGGCTCACCACACACGGAGGCCACGCGACACTCCAGCCCGGCGTGCTGCCCCGGCGCGGGCAGCCAGGAGGGACAGACACCGCCGCTGGCCCCCTCCCCCTCCCACCGCAGTCAGGCAAGAAAGGCGCGGTCCGAGCGAGAGCCGGGACCCGGGTTTGCCTGACTCACCTTGACCACTTCCTCAAACGTCTCCAGGTTCTCCTTCATGCTGTAGTGCGAGCGCAGGAAGGACACGAAGTTGCAGGGGTACATCCCGTAGAGACGGTGGAAGAGCGCGTAGACGCTGGCGTGCAGGTGCACCAGGAAGACTTCCGTCACGTGGCCTAGAGACACGCAGCTGGGGAGCCCGACCGGGGCGACCACTGACCCCGAGCCCGGGAGTCTCTGCTGCCGGAGCCCCGCGGCTTCAGAGAGGGGCTCAGAAACACACACCCCATGTCCCTCCCGATGCCTCGGCGGCCTGTTGGGGGCTGTGGATGGGCCTCCCTGCTGGTGCTCTTTGGGACTGAATCCTAAAATCCTCCCTCTCCTGCCCATCCTCAGAGGGACCGCGACAGGCTCACGTGCTCCCCCAAAGCACTCAAGCAGACCCCGACACTGCCCGAACACTGGCTTCCTGGAGCAGCCCGGCCGGGCTGGCCTGGGGACTTGGGGGCTACCTGAGGGTCCGTGAGACCCCGCGCACATGCGCACACAGGCTGGGCAGCAGCTCTCAGGGCACCTGACCAGGCTCTGTATGTGGGGGAGAGGGGAGGAGGGTCCAGCCCCAGCACCCCGCAAACTCCATCCTCTTGTGGGAGTAAACCCTGAGCACCTTAGGGTGACCCCAAAGCAAACAAAATAAATAAATACATATATTTTGCTAAATAAAATTTCATGTATAGGGGCCGGAGAGACTGAGTGGGGGCCACGGCACCTGCCCTAAGCATGATGGGCCTCGGCTCCATCCCAGGACCGGCCAGGAGTGATCCCTGAGCACAGAGCCGAGAGTGAGTCTGAGCACAAGGTGTGGCCGCAAACCGAACACCCAATGGGAACCCGCTACAGCCTGAGCACTGCATGTCTGCACCTCCGAGTGAAGCTCTGAACTTGCGTGGGGCCCACCAGGCGCGCCCTGCTGACCCAGGCCCGGGCTGGGCAGACCGTCTCTGCGGGGAGGACTCCCGCCCTCCGCTCAGGTCGCCAGAGCCCGACGTCCACATGCTCAGAGTGCTAGTGTCCTTCCAGGCCCGGGGCGACCCCCTGCACTGCAAACCAGACAGGCGTGCCTCTCGGCACCAGGGTCTGGAGTCCTCCCCGTAAGCCAGAGAGAGAAGGTCCCCCAGGCGGATCCCCCCACCGCCGTGGCCGCCCGCTGCATCAGGACGCTTCTGTCCACTGCGTGGCTTCTCTGGGTGGACACTCACCCACTGCAGCCAGCAACAGGAAGGCAGGCTGTCGCCACCGCCCGGGTGCCACCGCCAGGGTAACTTCTCGGGCTAGTAACACTCCCTGCCCACCTCAGGAACCCAATTCCCGGATTTCGCACGGAGCGTCCCCCAGATTCGGTAGGCAGGAAGGCTCCTTACCTGGCTTCTTCAGGCACCAGGAGGAAAGACGGCCGAAAATATCAAAGAAATCGTGCAGGTGCTGCTTCCCGCACTGGGGGATCATGGGCAGCAGGATGATGAGCACGAGGACGCCCGTGGTGAGCACCAGCACGTCCGTGTCCACCTGTGGGGCAGCGCCAGGCACACCTTCGGGCCGAGACCTGGCCACACGGTCCCACCCAGGCAGAGGGGGCGTGGTACGCACAGGCCCCGACTCCGAAGAGCCAGCCACGGTCACCGGTCACCGGCATGCAGGGAAACACCCCTCACAACTTGGACACACTGTTTTCCTGCTCCTCCAACCCAGCCTAAACCACTCACTTTGCGCTTTTTGATGTTGTTGTTAACGCGATCGGGGCTGGGGAGACCATTTAGTGGGGCGTCCTTGGGTTCATTCCCTGCACCCTACGTACTCCCCCATGCCCTGCCAGGAGTGATGCCCGAGCACTGCCAGGAGGGGCCCAAAAATAAGAAATAAAAATAAAAACACCGTTGGGCCAAGGCAATAGTACAGCGGGGAGGGAGCTTCCTTGCATGTGGCCAACCTGGGTTCAATCCCCGGCACCCCACAGAGGCCCCCAAGCCAGGATTCATTCATTCCTGAGTGCATGAGTAATCCATGCGCAAAGCCGGGTGTGACCCAGAAAGAAAAAAACAATTAAAACCCTATTTGGGGCTGGGGGGTGGGCCCAGCACTGCAGCGAAAGCCCTGCATTCCCCTGGAGGACCCGATCCCGCCCAGCTTGGTCCAGCAGCGCTGCTGGGGCTGCCCCCTCGGAGGACGCTCCCGCTGACTGGCTCTGCTCTGTTTCTCTGGCGAGGCGACAGGAACCAAACCCAGGGCAGCGCACGTGAGCAGCGTCTCCTCTGGGACTGAGCTCTGTCCCTCGGGAAGACCCACCCTCAGTGCTCAGGGGTGTCCCCTGGCTCTGTGCTTGAGGGGAAGCACCACAGTGCTCAGGAAAGAGGCTTCTGTGGTGTGGGACAACCGCAGCCACACGTGGAAGCCAGTGCCTTACCGCCGCCCCCTGCACCACAAACCAGACAGGCATGCCTCTCGTGCCGTCAAGGGCTACCCCGAAGTACAGTGTGAGCCGCTCAGGGGCGGAGGACAGGCTCCACACGCGGAGGCCCGGGTCTGATCCCCAGCATCCCAGGGCTCCAGAGCACTGACAGGTCCAGTCCCAAACACCGGCCAGGAGAAGCCCCTGAGCATTGCCAAATGTGGCCCAAATAGGGGGGAAAAAAATCACACCAAGGAGCTAATTTAATGACCCACCTTCCTGGCAGAAGCGATCAGCAGGAACTCTGGGAGCCCACTGACGCTGACGGTGTGGGAAGTGCAGACGCCGCGTCACCCGACTTGAGGCTGCTCAGAAGCCCCAAATCCAGTGGCTAACAGGTCCCTCGGGCTACCTGCAGAGGTTCCCCTGACCCAGAACACAACAGATGCCTGCCAGACCGCAGACAAGCTGCTGATCAGGTCATGCGGGTGGGTGAGACGTGCATCACTCCTACCAAAAAAGGAACCTATGACTGGATATTGGGCGGGGGTCTGGGGGCCACGCCTGGCAGTGCTCAAGGCTGACTCCTGGCTCTGCACTCAGAGATCACTCCTGGCAGGCTTGGGGGACCCTATGGGATGCCGGGGACCAAAGCTGAGTCAGCTGCGTGCAAGGCGGGCTCCTCCCCACGGCCTGCCGTACGTAGTTTTACACCAAGCCTTGTAGCAGACCTCTACTAAGCACACAGACAGCAGAATAATCGAGAGTGCAGACCACGCTCCAGCGAGAAGCACCAACCTTCATTTTGTTGGTAACATTCTTAACCGGAGGCTCGGGCAACTGCCCCTGAGTGATTTTCCCGGTTCACCCTTTTGAAAAGGGTGTTTTGCAACCAGAACTGAACACGTGTACCCCAAGCCTGAAGGTTATACTACTCAACCCATTTGCTTTAAAATGGAAAAAAAAAAACCACCGCTGTTAAAAGAGTCCCTGCTCGGTCTTACCATACAGGAGCATTTTCCTGCTACCCTACGCAGGGCAACTTGGGACCCACCTCTAGGGATGAAGCTACCCCTAATGGCAGGGACATAACTCAAATTTCACTATGCCACGTGAGGTGAAGCCAAAGGAACTGTCACCCGTGAACAAATGCTACGGGATGCTTCGTGTCCGTGGGAGGCACGGGCAGCTCACATTAACCACTTTCTTATTTGACGCATAGGACACAAGTACAAGAACAAAAGCAGGTTAGGCAAACAGCCAGGGTCGTCTCGACAAGCCCTGTCACAACACCGTGACATTCTCCTGAGCTTTCAGTTCCCATGCAGAAGTGCTCCAAGGGGGCTCGCGGACATCAGCTTTCGATCAACCAAACCTGACATGCTGTGAGCATCTGGAAGAGCCTTCCAGCCCTTCCTTCTCGGTTAGCTAAGGGAGTACCGGGACTCGAGGCTCAAGAGACACAGAGGGTCTGAGGTGGAGGAAGGCGAGACAAACTGATGCAATCCGAGAGGGTGGGCCGTAATGTGGAACCAATTAGGCTGAAACATTACCACACTTGCTTGGACCAAAGCCAGCCTCCCCGAGCAACGTGGACTGAGAACTCAGTGGCCATCCAACCCGGGACCAAAAAGTCAATTCCAAAAAAGACAGCCTGGACGTGTTTCCGTATGTGCAAAGTTCAAACCCAACTGGCCCATCGAGGTCACTGAGGCTCTAGGACTCTGCAAGCCTGTCAGTGCATGCGCACGCGCGCGCACGCGCACACACACACACACACACACACACACACACGCACGCACGCACACGCACGCGCACGTGCACACATATGCAACACACACAAGCACACACACACCTCTGCACACACATGCGCACACACGCACACGCACACGCACACATACACACCCCCGCAACATCGTACCTTGAGGCATTTGAGCAGAGAAGGCAGGAGGGGGGCCTGAGAGAGCTTGTGTTTCCAGGACGGCTGCAGCCTCACGACGTGCCCCAGCAACACCAGGGTGGTGAGCCGAGAGGTGGCTTTGCCCACATACTCATTCATCTTGTCCAAGAGGTGCTGAGGAGAATAAACAGAGCTCCAGGTCCCGGTGGCTTTGGCATGAGAGCTGAAGGTGACGAAAGCAACGGCTGCGCGCATACGCGGGCCTTGCTGGCCCCCGAGCAACCCCAGAGCAGGCGAGCGGCAGTGGCGCCTTCCCTGGGCCCCTGACGCAGAGCTGCACTGAGGAAGCGGACTCGTGCCTTGCCACCTCTCCAAGCACACACAGGCCACTTCGTTTTTGGGGGTCCCACCCGGAGATGCGCAGGGGTCACTTCTGGCTCTGCACTCAGGAATCACTCCTGATGGTGCTTGGGGGACGCTATGGGATGCTGGGGATCGAACACGGGTCATCCACGTGCAAGGCAAGCGCCCCCCCGCAGTCTTTATACTCCGGCCCCACAATCTGCTTCTTTCAGCACCCGCTGGGCCAACTGGCACTGGACACCGCGGGAGCCATGAGCGGCCCATGCCGGAAGCTGCCCCTCCTGCCTGGCCCTCAGTCTGGCCCACGGTGGAAGGGCAAAGAAAAGAGCGGAACGGAGAGCAGCACAGGAGCGCCAGGCGGGCACAGTCCGGTCAAGAGCAGGCAGAGGCCCAGACCTCAGCCGTGCCTGCGACACTCAGCCATTGGCTCCGGCTGCCCCAAACCAAAGTGAAAGGCAGAGACACGGAGCCACTGAGGCAGGCGCTGGGCCACAGGCGTCTCTGTCAGTCGCTCGCTGCCGCACTCCACGCTGCCCAGCAACGCCTGCGCCAGGCCTGGGCCTGAACACATCTGTCTGGGGACGGCTCTCCCAGGCAGCCCAAGTGCAGGTACCAGGAACTCTAGACAGAACCTCAGAAGGCCGGCTTTACCCGCTGCTGTCACGACACGCTGGTCCCGCAGAGCCAGACACTTGGCATCTGGGGCCCGGCTGCTCAAACACGGGCTCATGCAGCTGAGCACGGGGGTCACTTTAAAATGAGGGGCTGGAGCAACAGCACAGCGGGTAGGGCGTTTGCTTTGCACACGGCCGACCCGGGTTCGATTCCCAGCATCCCATAGGGTCCCCTGAGCACTGCCAGGAGTTAATTCCTGAGTGCAGAGCCAGGAGGAACCCCTGTGCATCGCCGGGTGTGACCCAAAAAAGAAAAAAAAAATGAGGAGCTGGAGTGATAGCACAACGGGTAGGGCATTAGCCTTGCATGCGATGGACACGGGTTCAATTCCCAGCATCCCATCGGGTCCCCTGAGCACCACCAGGAGTAACTCCTGAGTGCAGAGCCAGGTGTGACCCCGAAAGCCAAATAAATAAATAAATAAAATGAATCCATGATTTACTCTCCGATAATGCTGCATTCAAGAACTTATTTGCATGCCCAGACAGCAGGGGTCACAGGAGGCCTTCCCAGGCACAGTGGAGGCAGCGGGGCCAACGCCCAGCCCGCCCAGCATCACCCACCTTGTCGTGAGGCTCCTGCAGGGTGGTGAGGATGTCCAGGACCGACTGGGAACTGCTCTCCATGTAGTAATCCACCAGGGCGTTGACAAGCATGGGGCCACGGTCTGCATGAAGCAGAGGGCACAGTCACGGAGGCTCCCGTGCCGGGCCCCACCGGGCTACGCAGCGATGCGGCCCCACAGCACAGCTGCTCCAAGGGCACCTGCCACGAATGCTGGCGAAAAACGCCCCTGCTTTGGCAGGGGGCCGGGCCCGATGCACGGAGACTACTCCTGGCTCAGTGCTCGGAGCTGCTCCCTGTGTGGTTAATGGGCCAGGCAGGGCCGAGGATGGAACCCACGTGCAAAGCCTGAGCTCAGCACACGGGGCATCTCCCTTTCGCGCCTTTATTTCAACACCCAAAAGGAACCCACGTCTGCTGCAGCAATTCCGGCCGGATGAGAGTTCATACAACTAGGCTGGGGAGGCAGCACAGGGGACAAGGCATTTGCCTCGGATGCAGCTAACCCCAGTCCCATCCCCAGCATCAGGCAGGGTCCCCGAGCACCAGCGGGATCACTGAGCACAGAGCTGGGAGTGGGCGCCGAGCAGTCTAGGGGGGCACGGCCCCCAGCCCTCCCCGCGCCCAAAAAAGTAGATAAGAAATGGGACTGGAGCGATAGCACAGCGGGGAGGGCGTTTGCCTTGCACGCAGCCGACCCTGGTTGGATCCCCAGCATCCCATCTGGTCCCCCGGCACTGCCAGGAGTAATTCCTGAGTGCAGAGCCAGGAGTAACCCCTAAGCATCGCTGGGTGTGACCCAAAAAGCAGAAAAAAAAAAAGAAGAAGAAGAAGAAGACAGAAACCCAGAGCTGGTCCACAGCACACTCCTCTGCATGTGCTGGAGGACGTCTGGAACTGAGAGTCTAAGACAGAGGACCCGGCCGGCCTGGCTCGTCCCGAGGACCCCGGGAATGGGCGCACGGCAGAGCAGGGGTGGCTCACCCGAGCTGAGGTTCTCCCTGAAGACGGCCGCCACGTCGTCGCGCACGCTCAGCACAGGCGAGTCCAACATGGCGAGCAGCTCCCCGAGGTTGGCCTGCTGGGCCATCGTCTCCCGTGACGCGCTGCCGGAGCAGGCCGGGCATCACACATGCGGCAGGCTCTGCGTGGGTGCCATCACCAGCCTGAGGAGAGACAACGCCGCCACCGAGACTCTACCTGCACCCCAGAGAAAGGTCTGGTCGGAGTTCTGCAGTCTCAAGTGATGGCACAGCAGGGCAGTCTAGCCATGGCCCTGCACGTGGCTGACCTGGGCTTGGTCCCCAGCACACACAGGGTCCCCCAGCACCACCAGGAGTGCTCCCTGAGGGCCAGGATTAAGCCCAAGCACAGCGAGGTGTGACCCCAAACAAACAAAAAGAATTTTGCTGATGGGGGGCACTTGTCTTGCACACAGTGAACCTCGGTTTGATCCCCAACACTGCATGTGTCTCCCAGCACTGCCAGGAGTGACTCCTGAGCACCCTCTTGTGTGGTCCAAAACCAAAAAAAAAAAAAAAAAAAAGGCACACAGAGATTTGAATAATTCTTTTTTGTTTTGGTTTGGGGCAACCCAGTGATGCTCAGGGGTTACTCCTGGCTCTGTGCTCCAGAATCACCCCTGTGGGCCTCAGGGGAAGATATGGGATGCCAGGGATCAAACCTGGGTCAGTCACATGCAAGGCAAACGCCTTCCCTGCTGTGCTATGGCTCCAGCCCCTGAATAACTCAATCCTCAACAAATTTATCCAAAGGGATTCTGTGAAATACAGTCATGAGAGAGAAATCTGATTAGTGATCATCACGGTGAGTTAGCAACAAAACTTACGGGAACTTTACTCCTGCAGAATTCTGCTCTGGACTCCAGCTGTTAGCGTCAGATCAGTCTGGGAGAGACTGTTAGAAAAGGGAGGGAAAGCCCAGCAGTTTCCTGGGCTTTCCACAAGGTCCATGAAGGACAGTGGGTAGGGACACACAGTGGGCCGGAGCTCAATTTCCGATACTACTGTGGTCCCCACCCCACACCCGGACCCCACCAGGAGTTAAAGGTCCGTGAATTCAGCCCCCATTTAATCACAGGCTGCTGGCAGTGCACCAGGCCACTGGTTAGACGGGCAGAAGAAACTGCCAGCTTCCAGCCTGGGGTTCTCAAAAGCAACGAAGCAAATGTCTGATCTTCACACACACAAAAGGACCCAATAAAAGCTCCTTCCTGGGGCTGGAGAGCACAGCGCTCGGGGCACTTGCCTTGCGCGCACCTGACCCCCGTTTGCACCAACAGGAACGATCCCTGAGCAGAGCCAGGAGAAATCACAGCTGGGTGTGCGCCCCCCAAAGAAACACCTCATTCCTCAAGTCTCAGCACACACCAATAATTAGGATGTCTCCCTGCCTGGCTCTCTGAGCTCCCATTTACAACTTCCAAAGAGGGACCTACATGCTCCCGACTCGACCACTCGGTGACCGGGGTGCTTGCCCCAATTTGCAGGGGCGCAAACAGAAATCAATCAACTTGCTAGATCACAAAACTAGCCAGAAGCAAAAAGAAGGGAGATTGGAAATCTGAGCCCTTGCTTGTCTCCCAGTTCCTCCGCCAGCCTGGTTCGCTGGAGGAGTCCATTGTCTCCTGAACACACCCCGCCTCTCGCTCCTCCCTCAGCTTTCCAAATAAGTTCCCATAAAGGCTACCTTGCTTTACCACACAAATCACTGAATAAAAATTTTAAAAAGAAATCACAAAGGATGTCCACGTTAAAGGGCTCAGAACCTCGAGACCACAGTAGGATTTGGTTGTCAAAGGGCTCCAAACTGTAGAGAAGCAGGCCCCAGCTCCCGGCCAGGTCGGGGGGATGAAGGATGGCGGCAGGGCACCCGGGGCACTGAGGGCCAGCTCGAGACTCAAGACCCTGAGGCCGGCACTTTTAGGTCTGCTGGCCTTTCGTTTGGTTTGGGGCCATATCCAGAAATGCTCAGGGCTTCCTTCTGGCTCTGCACTCAGGAATCACTCCTGGTGGGACTCAGGAGACAATCAGGGGTGCCAGGGATCGAACCCAGGCCAGCTGTGTGCAAGGCGAGCGCCCTCCCCGCTGTCCCACGCCCTAGCCCCCTCATGTGAGCTTTCTTTGGTGAGGCTGGGGTCCTGGTTTGAAGGCCACACCAGGGTGCTCAGGGGACCATGCGGGCCCAGCTCCCACAAGCAGGGCCACACTGGAGCCCCAAAACCATCTCCCTGGCCCAGGATGGCTCTTTATTGTTCTGGTTGTCGAGGTTTGGCTGACTTGGCTCTTGGGCGACACCTGGCTGTACTTGGGGCTCAGGGATCCCTCCTAGCTGTACGGGAGACGTTGACTAAGAAACCAAAAAAAAATAAAGAAAGAAAACTCATTAGAAGATCCTGGGTAACATTCTTTAGTTCTAAATTCTACTTTTTTTGGGGGGGGGTTGTCATCTGGGCCCCACCCAGCAGAGCACAGGGCTTACTCCTGGCTTTCCGCAGAACTCATTCCTGGCGGACACTCGCACTGAACAGCGTGGCGCCGGCCCCCCAGAGCACTGGCCCCTACAAAGGCGCCGGTGGGGATCCCAGGGAGTTTTCCCCGTGAACGCTCAGCATCTTCCCAGGGTGAGAGAGAGCACAGCGGGAAGGCACTTGCCTCGTATGTGGCCAACCCAGGTTCCAGACCCAGCATCCCAGGAGTGATCCCTGAGCGCAGAGTCAGGAGTAACCCCTGAGCATCGCCAGGTGGGACCCAAAAAGTCAAAACAAACAAAAAAAATGTGCTACGTAAGAAAAAAAATTTAACTTGGGGGGCTTGGGTGGGTTCTATACCCAGCAATACTCAGGGATCACTCCTGGTGGGCTCAGGGGATCACACAGGGGGCTAGAGTCAAGCCAGGCCAGCACATAAGACAAACACCTTTCTATTTACACTATCTCTCCAGTCCCCGAAATTATATCTTTATTCTAACATATATAGAATTGTTTGCTTTTTTTTGGGTGGGGGTCAAGGGTTCACATCCAGCGATGCTCAGGAATTACCCGTGGCTTTGCACTCAGGAATTACTCCTGGCAGTGCTTGGGGGACCATATGGGATGCTGGGAATTGAACCCAGGTCGGCCACATGCAAAGCAAATGCCGTACCCGCTGTACTACCACTCCAGTCCCGAGAATTGTTTTGTGGCATATATTACAAGCAAAAGAACCCTTCGTCTATTTTTGTCTTTAATTTGCCATCTCAATTTTAAACCATTTGTCAATAAATTTATATTTTTGGAATACATCTCATTGTGTGGGTGAACTAAAAATAACATGTCAAGGGACCAGAGAGATAGTACAGCCAGTAAGGCTCTCACCTGGTTCCATCCCTGGCATCTCTTGGGTACCCCAAGCACCACCAGCTGCTGAATGCAGATTCAAGAGTAATCCGTGAGCACTCCTGGTGTGCCCCAAAAACCAAAACTAAAATTAAAATTTAGAATTTCAGGCCACAGTGATGGTACAGTGGGTAGGGCACTTGCCCTGCACATGGCCAGCCCAGCTGGGTCTCCAGCATCACATACGGTCCACTGAGGCCCAGCAG
>JAOXYA010476719.1:0-16891 GCA_028565675.1 Sorex palustris
TATGCACTGTACTATCACTCCGGCCCCTAGCAATGATACTGGGCCCGCTCTAGCAAATCGATGAACAACTGGAGGATGCTTTCCACGCGCCTGAGTGAGCAGCGCTAAGTGCAGGCGTGGACTGTGGCCAGACTCGCAGCCATGCTGAGCCTTCTGGTTGGGATTCGGTGTGTGTGTGTGTGTGGAGGGGGGTGTGCACAGGTGGTGCACCTCAAGCCCATTCCATACATTGTGCGTCGGGCACACTAACTGTGACCCTTTGTGGGGACATGTCCCAGGCCTGCTGCCTCCCCAGAGGATGACACTTGACATGAGTCTGCCATGAGTTGAGTACTTTTTCTGCCTACCACCTGGAACTGCCCATTCTGCGTGGAACAGGAGACTGAGGTCACTGGCTGGTTCTTTGGAGGGGACTGCCAGGCCAGCAATGCCTGCGGGGCGGGGGGGGGGACAGAGGCTGTGAACCCAGAGACCCGGGGGTCTGGAGAGCATACACAGTGAACAGTGGGACCCAGTCCCGCCCAGAAAAGAGTCTCCAAGTCCATGAGGGGCCAGAAATCAGTCTCCTCTCCTGAGGATTCTTCTGATGTATAAATATTTGATCCAATTAAAAAAGAACTAACCAACAGCAAAAAAAAAAAAAAAAAAAAAAGGCTCCAAACCACTAAAGACACAACAAAATTATCTCCTGGCCCTGGCCCAGACTGCAGCTGGCCAGTGTGGGATCATCAAGGTGGTGCCCCAACCATGGGGTGCTAGCTAGCAGGGCCCCAGAGGGAATTTGGGAAGGGGACCCAGTCTTTGTGCCCAGTTCTGCTGCTGCCCAGCTCTGAGGCCTGAGCCTGGCAACCCGCTCGACCCTCTGCCCCAGCGTCCCTGCCCATAAAATCAGGGTAACCATTTGCCTTGCCGCTGTCCATTGTAGTGGCAGATTCGTGGCCCTGCGGGGTCTTGGGGCCCTGCCTGGCATTTGCTCTCTGGGATTCATGTACCTGCCGGTGATGCCTGAGGAACCAGGAGCTTGCGGGAAGCAGGGTGGCTGCATGTGGGCCTCTGCAGATGGGGTCTGGGTCCACTGGGGATACCCCCTGCCTGGCCCCCACTTCGTGCTCCCACACTTTCAGGAGGGCTGGGGACTGGGACAGCGGCAGACTGGCCACACAGCCCTGCGGTCTTGGCGGGGTCGGTTTGGGGGGCACCTGTGTAGTTTGGCCCTAGACCTGAGGTGACATCTCATTCCCCCTTTCCCAACTTGACGGAAACCCTTTCTCAGCAAGGCACTGCGTTCTCCGTGGGAAATGCCAGCAGGCACACATCACTGCTAGAGATCTCGAGTCTGGAGAGAGGCAGCCACGTCAGACCTCGCTCTGGGGAAACTGCGTATTTGCCCACACATGTGCGCACCATCTGGCCCAAGAGCCCCGGGATTGGGCCCTGGGCCGGGCAGGAGTCAATAACTGCACCCCAGAGTGGGCTTCTGGGGGCAGTCAGCCGCTGGCCCGGCGGGGGGGGGGAAGGTTCTGCCTCTCTCCCCCATGCAGGCCAGCCCCAAGCAAGCACTCGTGTCTCACTGGGTATTGAGGAGGGATCTGCTAAGCTGAGATCCCTTCCCAGGCTGGAGCCCTGTGTCCATGCCTGTCCTCTCTGTTGACACGGTGCCCCTGTGCCCAGCCATCCTGCTACACACATGCCTGGCTCCCGATTGTGGTCTCAGCCATTGGCTGTGGCAGCCACAAGCATCAGAGAATATGGAGGGAACACACACACACACAGACACACACACATACATACACACACACACACACACACACACACACACACACGGGGCAGTGTCCACGTTCCCCAGGACTGTGTGTCCATCCTTTCCTTGTCCATTCTGCCTGCAGCCGGGCCTCCGTGGTACCCGGCTGCTCTGTCGCCCAGGGCAGGCCTGTGAGTGCCAAGGGTAGGCCAGCGAGGCGGAGGCTGATGCAGGGGGGTAGCCGTCATGCTGTGATGGGGCACAGAGCTCTGGAAGGGCATGGACCGAGGGGCCAGGGTCTATGTCGAGCCCCCAGACCCACAGCTCAGGCTGGCCTCACCGGGAAACGCCTCCCCCATCTTTCCAGCTGCCAGAACTTGCCCCTCCCCCACCAGGAATCCTTCCTTTGCAGGCGTATTGTCCTTTGGGTGGCAGGGGGCGTCTCAGCTGGCAGTGTTCAGGGTTTCCTCCTGGCTCTGTGCTCAGGGACCACTCTTGGGGGTGCTCGAGACCCCGGACCTGGTGCCAGGGATTGAACCGGGTTGGCCACGTGCAAAGAACAAATGTCCTGCCCGCTGGACCGCCTCTCTCCGGCCTCATGCCAGGAGTGGGAGGTCACCGATATGGACGTGGCGCCTCATCAACGGCTCAGTCTCCTACCCGGCCCCTGGGGCTGGCACCAACAGAGCCCAGTGGGGCCCACGTGGCATGAGGCATCCGGAGGATGAAGCATGTGATTGTTGGTTCAACACTGGGTCCCGGGGGTCCTGGCCACCATCTTCTCCCCCAGAACCCCAAGGGCTGGGACGGCAGGGCAGGAGACGTCTCTCAGCTCTGCCCGAATTCCAACCGAATTCCAGCGGCCCCTCATGTCCAGGGGAATCCCCTGAATGCTGGCCCCCGTGGCTCTGAGACCCACATGAGTGAGCTGGACCCCGGACCTGGATTCAGACAGCCACCACCAAGGCTGCAGCTCAGCGCACAGATGGCCCGGGGCGCAGAGAGGCAGCTCAGGGCAGCCCAGATCCTGGTGGCTGCAGCAAGCCCAGGCCTCACCCCCACCCAGCTCCATCTGGTGACAGTTGACAGTTGGCAGGTGACATATCTGCTTCTAAGCCTTCCCCCCTATTGGACATGACACCTTTCTAGCGGGGACACCGAGGGAGGCTGTGCTGCCCAGCTGGTGGCTTTGGTGGCCCGAAGCCCCTTTGACGAGTCTCGGTGCCCTTTCAAAGGGCCTTCAGGGTAGGCTGTTGCCCTTGCATGCAGCCAACCTGGGTTCAATCTCCGGCATCCCTACATGGTCCCCCGAGCACCACCAGGGGTGATCCCTGAATGCAGAGCTAGAAGTCAGCCCTGAGCACCCCTGGGTGTGGCCCCCAGGTCCCCCAAAAGAAAAAGAATGAAAATAGTCTTCCACCCCCAAGGCCACCAGGAGTGATCCCTGAGCACCACCAGGTGTGGCCCCAATACAAAAAAAAAAAAAAACGAAACAAAGTCTTCTTTACTAAAGGACCTTGTTTTTTGTTTTTTGTTTGCTTGTTTTGTTATTTGGGGGGTTGGGGTGGTTTTGGATTGAGGGAGATGCTGTCAGCTCCGTGCTGAGACCCTCTCTTTGATACCACACTGGGGCTCCCGCACAAGAACGTGTACTGTAGCTTTGGCACTTTCTCCCCTGCCCTAGGACTATCTCTTCCAGATAATTCTCCAACTGCACAACTCCCCATGCCAGCAAAAGGTGGGTTCCCCCCCCCCACAGCATCCGCTCCTCTTTCTGGAGAAGCTCCTTGAACCCACACATGGCCCCTGGAGCCAGCCTGTGAGACCAGGGGACTGCCTGGCCATGGCCTCCTTGTCCATCCAGGTGCGGGAGTCCTGGACCACCTCGGGATGTGGGGGACTGTTTGTCCAAGGACACACTCAGCCCCTCGACTGCCCTAAGATCCTGGGCAGGAGCTCACACTCGTGTCGCAGCACCTGAGGTGCAGTTGGCGGCAGGAGACAGACAGAACAGGGCTCAAGAAAGAGCGCCAGATGCTTCCTCTCTTGTTGCTGTAGTTGAGCGAAGTGGCTACAACACTGTTGAGGAATAAAGTCCCAGTGGGCGTTACTGCCCCTTCATCATATTCCACTGACCCTCCATCACTCTCCTTGTGTCAGTTCTGGCTACACACACACACACACACACACACACACACACACACACACACACACAGACCCCTGCCTGAGAACCTCAGTTTATACCATTCATTCCCTCATCATTTATACACTGCAATGTGATCATCTGGAATTCTGTCTTTAAATTTTTTAAAAATTTTTTCTGGTTTATAATACTTATTATCATTTCTCATAGACATCATCCCAATGCCACACCCATCACTAGTACCATCTCCCTCCCCCAAAGAACCCACCTCCCTGTCACCCCCTCCCCAATTCAATTGTGTAGATCAGTTCCCTCGTTACATTGCCTTTGGCCCTTCACTGCTACCTCGCTGTGTCCCCTTAAGCCCCGCATCTGAGAGAGATGTCATTTTGTCTCTGTCCCTTCCCTGCTATTCACACAACGTGATCCTCTAGTTCCATTCATGCGGCTGCATCGTGTGATGAGGTTCTGTCTCAGAGCTGCATCGTATTCCACGGTGCCGTCTGCCACAACTTCTTGGTCCATTCAACTGGAGTTGGGTGTTGGGTTGTTCCCATATCTTGGCTATTGTGTGGTGATGACCCTTCAGGGTGCATAATCCTTCCGAATCACTGTTTCTGTGTTTCGGAAATAAGGTGCCAGGCAGTGGTATTTCTGGATCAGATGGGAATTCTAGTTGTATATTTTGGAGACATCTCTGTAATTTCCCACCGAGGTTAAGGAATCTCAACTAGCGATCTTCCGGTATTTGCCCTCCTCCCTGTGACTTAGCCCACTCCCCATGACACCCCCAAGCCCCATCCACCGTGTTTCAAAAGGCAACGATCTTGATTTCGTCTTTTCTTACAGCTGTGTCGTCTTCCCCACAATTGTCTACTGAGTTGCAGAGTCCCATCCAAGAAGTCCCCATTCATTGGCCATTAGCGCTTTGTGGATGGGGCGGGGGAGGAGGGATCTTTCTGTTGGGCCTTGGATCAGAGTTTCACCCCACCCCTCCACGTCTCAACGGGATGCCTCTGAGAGCCGTGTCCCTTCCCCAACACAAGCTGACCTTGTTCCTCTGCACATGTGTCCCCCAGTCAACTTCCACATGCAAAAGCCTCTCATTTGGCTGTCCCAGGCAGGGCCTTGCACTGGGGGGCTTGATCTTTGCTCTCTGGCCCCACTCCAGGCTGGCTGGCCAGGAGGGTCACCAGCATGTCTGGTGGCCCCTTCGATCTGACCACGTTGTCCTAGACTGGCACCGTCTCTTCTCACACAGTCATGTCTAGGGCAGGAAGCCAGGCTGCCAAGGGCACGGGCCAGGGCACAAGGGGTAGTAGGAAGCAGCGCTTGGTGTCCTGCCTTTGGCTCGTGCAGGGAAACTCATGGGCACGTCAGCAGTGCCCTTCGGTCTTCGTTGAGCAGGGCATTTGGCCACATTGCTGCAAAATGGGAGGGGGCGTGGCAGAGAAGGGTGACAGGCGGGACGTCAGTAGCACGTCTGGGGCACGGCCCTGCTGCCGGCCTTTGGCGTCATTTCCACCCTGTTCACGATGGCTGTGGTGTCCAGGGCGAGCGTTCCTGGAAGGCACCGACCTGCTCCATAGGCGTTGAAATCCAGGGAAGTGTGTCATTGTCACTGGCAGCAGCCGTGATTGGGGCCACACCCAGTGGTGCTCAGGGATTTCACCTGGTTTTGTACTCAGGGATTACTTCTGGGTAGGGGGTTTTCGGGGACCCTGTGGGGTGCTGGGGTCAAACCCTGGTCTACCATGTGCACGGCAAGCACCTTAAGCACTGTCTTATCTCCGGCCCATGATCTTACCCCTTTCTACTCCCGTCCTCTCTCCTCATGACGGTGGACCTGGTGGACGGCCTGAAGTTCTCCTTGTAATTTGATTGATTCTTTTGGGGGGGGGGTAGGTGTGGGAGGGGCCTCCCAAGCTATGCTCAGGGGGCCCAGGGGCCATTCTTGGTGATTGAGTCTGGCCATGCAGGCCTGAGGATCCCGTATACGGGCCCACCAGTAATCGTGGTTCTTGCCCCAATGTTGTGGCTGCCTCTCCCCATGTGCCCACCACCTTCCCACACCGTGGCACCCACCGTTATCCTGAAATGCCATGTGCTACAGGGGTCCTCTCTGGCTTCTGAGTTAAGACCCCACCCAGGCCCCAGCACAGGTGGGTTCTGGGGAGCCCCAACTGCCGGCGTGATGCTCGTCCCCTCGCTGGACTCTGATCTGTAACTGAGGCTCTGGCCATACTCCACTTTCTCTTTTCTACTCATACTCCACTTTTTTTCACAGTGGTCTTGCCCTCCTCCTCGGCCATCCTGCCTCTTGAGGCCCAGTGCATCACTTCCTCCCCCTTGGAGGACTGAGGGGGCACCCCCAGCCAGCTGTCCTTTCTCCTCCGACCGCATGCTGACCGGGCCAGACGCTCTTTCAGACACTTTCTGACGGGTTCCTGGCCTTGACCCTGACCACAGAGAGCCTTGGGCACGCAGTCTGGGCAGCGGAGACTCATCCTTGCCCTTCGTGTGGCCTCCAGAGGGTGACACGGGAGAGGCAGGGAGACAGCGGGGTGGGCAAAGGGCCTGGCCAGGGACAGGGGACTTGTGCTGAGCAGATGGCAGAAACGCCTTGCCGCTGGAGGGCTCTGAGCTCCTGATCCTCTAGAAATTGGGGTGCAGCTGTGTGGGAGGTCCTTGTCCCAATCTCAGAAGCACCTGACCCCCTAGATCCTGGCTAGCACCCAACCCCCGCCTGACCCCCTAGACTCCGGCTAGTCCCAGTTGGGCCTGACCCCCCCCACCCCCCACCCCAGACCCTGACTAGCCCCAGCTGGGTCTGTGTTGGCTCATGACCATATAAGGCCACCTGCCTGGGAGTCTCGGCAGCTGAATGCAGTCCTACACCCAGAGAGGGAGAGCTGTGTCGAGCCTTCTCTAGGGTCCCCAAGGCAGCAAAGAACTGAGCCAAAGGGCAAGGGGAGCCGAGGGTCCCTCCTGGGTTGCCCCCTCCCGGAAAGATCAGGCCTGCCCAGGCCTCCCCCTCATGGCCTTCCCGCCACCCCCCCCCCGACTGTAGCTGGAAGCTGCTCTCAGGCACAGGGTGGCCCCTGCCGGCTCCCCTGGTTTCCTCCCACTTGGAGAAGTACCCCACTGAGTCCCGAGGGTTGGGGGTTACCCACGGGGCATCTGGCTTGGCCCCCTGTGCTGTGCTGGTTATACAGGCATGAAATATCTGGGGGATTCTTCCTTCACACTGTTTCTGCCTCCTCCCCCAAACATATAGACACATACACACACACACAAACTCACACACACATATACACAAACACACATACATACAAACACACATATGCTAACACACATGCTCACACGCATGCTCACACGCATGCACACATATGCTCACACAAACACACCAAACACACATATACACCAGCACCTATGGTAACACACACATGCTCACAAACACATCAAACATACATGCACACACTCAAACACATACACATGCTCACACACACAGACACACAATAGATACACTCACACGCCGGTGTGCCTTCGTTGGGATACTCCTCAGAGAGATAGTGTCTTGTGCGTGCATGTGCCCATGGCTCCTGGAGTTGGGTCCAGCTCTCTCTGACCACTGACGAGAGCCCAGCCCTGTAGTGACCTCCAAGGGTTGGTAGACGACGGTGGGGAAAAAACCAATTTGCTAGGAGATGGTCTCTGATTGAAGCTGTTTTCAAAGCACAAGGCATCTTTTAGTCACGCTTGTATTGGGCTGTAAAGCAACAGAGCTCAAGTGAAATTAGCTTACACACGAATCAGACACTTTCTTGGAGCCTGTCATTCAAAAGAATAGGCGGAGGGTTACCTTCAGGCATGGCTGGATTCAGGGGTTGGTGTCTGCAGGGCCTGACTCAGCCATGGGGATGCAGATGAACTCTTCTGGAGCCTCTGCAGAGTGAGGGCTGTCCCCGCAGCCCCATCTCTCCCTCCCCCCTACCCCAATCCAAACCAGACCCTTGCATCCCCACCGCAAGCTCCGTGCACTAGTCTTGGCAGAGGTAGTCTGAGCCCGTCACTGGCCACACAACCCTGGTCTGTCTGGGAGCCTGGACGCTGGCCCCTGCAAGAAGCAGAGCCCCTCGCTCTCGGCCTGTGTGTGGTCACGTGGCACCCTGTCACCTACCAGCTCTGTGACATGGGCTAACCACACCGAGCCTCAGTGTCCTCATCTGTCAGAGGGGAGATCGTAGTTTCGGTGTCCAGGGATTCTTCTGGAAGATTAAATGAGATGGTGTATGTGAAGCACTCTTGTATTTTGCGTCTCTGTTTTGATTTTTGTGGAGCTTTTGGTGGTGGTGGTCGTCATTCGAGGCGCTGGGGGCTAACACCAAGTCTTGCTCATGCAGGAGGACGTGTGCTTTGCCGCTGAGCCGCAGCCCTGGCCCTGTTCTCTGTCTTTTATACCGCAAAAATAAAAGTGGGGAGGGAGAGATTTGGGCTTTGGAATCGAGGGTGTTGTTCAGAGCTGCCGTTCATTATCTATTTCCTGTCTCCTCACCGCCTTCCCTGCCATCTGAGGGGTCCTGCCTTTCACCAGCACACTGAACATGCCTCCACTTGGTCTCTGGGGAGAGAGACAAGACTGGGAGGATCAAGGAGCCTGACCTGGTGCTTCTTTAAGTTACAGGAGTTATAATGACAAACCCGGGCGTTTTCCTTTGAGCCGTAAGATTAAGAATGGCTGGTGGTTGGTGGTGTTCTGTGGGGTCCAGTGTGCTCCGCATTGAGCCCTCATTATTTTGTCATTTGTAGGGAAGCAAGGGTAGAAATTTTTTAACTCTGAAACAGAAAGCCCAGTATTTAGCGAACACAAGCCATTTTTGAATGAGTTACAGAAGTCTTCTTCGTGAGGCAAGCCATTTTTCCCCAGATCCCAATCACTTCTGCAAGCTGTGCACAAAAGCATCTCACTTACCCGAGGTACCAGCCTGAGATGCTCTTGCCTGGTCCAGCCCTTGGGGAGGAAGGACGGGAACTAGGAGACCTGGGCTCTGTCCTGGCCCTGACTCCATGTGACCCTTCTTGACCTCGGTGACATTTCTGTGAAACGGGTGTAACAAAAAAAACGACTTTCCCTTGCTTTCTGGGTGGCAGGAAGATGGGTGAGACCAGTGGGCGGGGAAGAGGATCGTCACATCCACTCTCTGGGTAGCCGGCAGAGGGCCTGGCCACGTGGGAGAGCCCAGCATGGGCCTAGTTCTCAGGTCACCTCAGAGGGACATCAGGTCACAGAGGCTGAGTAGCACCCCTCACCCTCTTTCTTCTGTAGCCTGTTTGCTAGTGGTTGTTCTGCAGTTTACACATGTGTCTTGTCCCTATGCCATCCATCATGTCACTCCACTTTATACATCTTTCAGTTTCCAGGACCCAGTATCTCTCCATGCAGTACTGCCCTCCCCCCCCCCCCCATCTTTGTACTGTTAGTACAGAGGTTTGGCCCTTATCTGCACTATAAACATCACAGGTTCCAACCTTTTGTTTCTCTGCTTCCGGTTGGATACTTTTTGTTTGTTTGTTTCTTTGCTTTTGTGGTTTTTTTTTGGGGGGGGCGCAGACCTGGTATGGCTCTGGGCTGGCTCCTGGCTCTGTGCTCAGACTCCTCTCACAGGCTCGATGGACCAGATGGGATGCCAGGGATCAAACCTGGGTCAGCCATATGCAAGGCAAGTGCCCTGCTCACTGTACTGTTGCTGTGGCCCCCAGTTTGGATACTTTCTGTTGCTGTGACTCCAGTACACTATTGTGTACCTCATGCTTCCCATCCTAACACCAGACTTGGAATCTCAGATGTTCTATTTTCATCGTAGACATCCCCCTTGGAGTTCTTATTTCTTGTATTACGTTTATGTTTTTCCTTCAATCTCTTGAAAGTATCTGAAGTAGGTGTTACTGATTGTTAATTACAGCATCTCCGTCCATCTGAGTTTCACTGCGTTTGCTTCCTTTGGTTTTTCTCCTGCTTATAGGTATACTTTTCCTGCTGCTTTGTATATCCAGGGATTATTTGTTGGCTATGGATTATTAAATATCCTCTGGATTTGCGGGGTGAGGGGGTTTGGGGCTATAGCTGGAAGTGTTCAGTACTTACTCCTGGCTCTGTGCCCAGGGAATCACTCCTGGTGGTGCTCAGGGGACCTTCCACGTGACTGACCCGGGTTCCATCCTCGACACTCCATACATATGGTCCCCCAACCCCCACCAGAAGTGAGCCCTGAGCACAGAACCAGGAATAAGCCCTGAACACCGCCATGTGTGACCTCACCCTCAAGGAGCGAGTATTAAAATTTATTCTTTCAGACAATTAAAAATCTTAGGGGTCAACTTGTTGTTTGTTTGTTTTTTCTAGACTTTCAAATTATGTCAGGCAGTTGTAGTCTTTAATCTGGGGTGAATTTAGCTCCACCCTTGATCCCACCATGGTGTGAACCTTCTCAGGGATCTGCAGAATGTTCTAGTGTTCATCAATTACCCTCACTATAGCTGCTCGGAGTTCGAAGCCCTCAGCCTCAAATGAACTGTGGGAAGCGTTCTACTTAGAAGCTCCCTTCCCTTGGTTCCTTGCCCAGCTTGTGAAGTCTCACCCCAGCTAGGTTCACAGGGGCCCCCTTGCTCAGGATCCTGGAGCCCCTCTAGTTTACTCACGCTCTTTGTTCGCCTTTGCTCTGGGCTCCCCAGGAAGGCGGCTGTCCCTGCATGAGCGGGTCAAGTGCCTGCCCCTCCCTCCTCCCTGGGACACTGTCCCCACACTCTGAAAGAGCCCGTTCACTTCTCTCTCTGGTTGTTGACAGCGGGAGCTGGCAGGGCCCTAAGAGGGCCTCCGGGGTGGCTTGCCCAGGATCTGGACTGGATGTGGACTCCCGCTGCTTGGACCAAGTACATGCTGGGCCAATATAAGCCCTTGTTTTGGCTTTGTTTGTTTATTTGGGGCCCACATCCAGCTGTGCCCGGGGTTTACTCCTGCCTCTGTGCTCAGGGATCACCACTGGCAGGGCTCAGGGAACCATATGGGATGCCCTTGTTGGATGCATGGGAAGCAGGTACTTCCCTGCCATATTCACGCTCCGGCCCTGCAAATACCAGCCCACAAAGGGCCCACAGTTCGGTGCCATCTTCTTCTTGGAGAACTCAGGTGCAGGGCTAAGTTGCAATAGGACCCACTAGAGTTGGCCTCCTGAGAAACAGCCAAGTGAAACAAGCCTGTCCGTGTGATGGGATATTACCTATTGTGGGAGGGAAGGAAGGAACTGTTGGCTGGAGAGAGCTCCAGTGGTAGAGTCTGTGCCCGGTGTGGTCGGCCTTAAGTCTATCCCTGGCACTCCACAGCCCCTGCAGTGGTCCTGTTAAAGAGCTGGAGGGAAAAAAGTGATCCATGTTAGAAACGGGAACACCCTTAGACATGATATTAAGCACTTTTGCTTGTTTGTGTTTGGCTTTTTGGGTCACACCCACCGATGCTCAAGGGTTCCTTCTGGTTCAATAAACTCAGGAATTACTCCTGGCAGAGGGACCATATGGAATGTCAGGGGATCAAACTTTGCATGCGAGGCAAATACCCTCCTTGCTGTGCTATCATTCAGACCCCCATGCGATGCTTAGCGAACCAAAGCCGTCCCAGAAGACCCCGTCTGGGATCTCATTTCTGTGGCATTTTCAGAAGCCACGGCTTTATGTAGATTAGTGGTTGCTTTCATCATGGGAGAGTGACTGCCAGTGGACACGGGGATTTGGGGTGAGGGAAGGACCAGCTGTCCTTAAATTGTGGTAGTCATTTCCCCAAACTTGCAACTCTACTTTCTTGCTTGCTTGCTTGCTTGCTTTTTGGGTCACACCTGGTGATGCACAGGGGTTATTCCTAGTTCATGCACTCAGGAATTACTCCTGGCGGTGCTCGGGGGACCAGATGGGATGCTGGGAATCAAACCTGGGTCAGTCGCATGCAAAGCAAACGCCCTACCTGCTGTGCTATTGCTCCAGCCCTGCAACTCTACTGTAAAGCATTGACACATGCCCCTTAAATGGATAGGTTTTGTGGTATGTGAATTATATCTTGAGAAAGCATTTCTTCAAAAAATGTCAGCAAGCTCCACCTGCTCTGAAGAGAATGAGAAACTGCACAAGACCCAGCTGTGACATTCTGTCAGGGCACTGCTGTGTTACCCGAGGCTCTGGGTGTCACTGCGAGCAGCAGGCAATAAGGGTCAGTGCAGTTACTGGGGGGCGGCTGGTGGTGAGTGTGAGGCTTAAGATCCATTCTCTCGGTGAGCTCGGACTGGGGTAAAGCCTGCCACTGAACCTGGTTCCATCCGCCGCACTGCCTGGTCCCCTGAGCAACCTCCAGGAGGAACCCCCTGAGCACAGAACCGGGCATAAGCCCTGACTACTGCCGGGTGTGATCTAGCCCACCCACTCCCACTAAAATCCATCCTTCCATAAGCCCGAGGTCTAGAGGGGGCCAGAGCAATAGTCTAGCAGGTAAAGCATTTGCCTTGCATGTAGCCAACAAGGGTTTATCCCCAGCGCCCGCCAGCAGTAATTCCTGAGTGCAGAGCCAGGAGGAAGCCTGCACACAGCGGGGTGGTCTGCCCACCCTCAAACCCCCTCCAACACACACACACACACACACACACACACACACACACACACTTCATCCTTCCACAGTTGCTTCAGTTTTTTTTTTTTCATTTTGTGTCACAACATCCAATGATGCTCAGTGGTTGCTCCTGGCTCTATACTCAGGAATTATTCCTTGGCAGTGCTTGAGGGACCCTATGGGATGCCAGGGATTGAACCCAGGTGGGCCTCATGCAAGGCAAACACCCTCTCCGCTGTGCTATCGCTCCGGCCCCAGTTGCTTCAGTTGTGAGGGCTCTCGACAACCTTTCCCGTGCCCTCTCCTCCTCACCTGTTCTCCTGTCCAGACCTGTCACAGGGACATGGACTGGCTGGCACCATGCACAGGGAGGATAGAGCCTGGTGCCAGCCAGCCTTGGCCCTGGCAGGGAGATGGAGCCTGGTGCACAGTTAGCCTTGATCCTGACCTCAAAAGAACCTGAGTAGTATGAGGGGGTACAGGGGCAGCTGAATAAGGGTACCACATGGACCAGAGAACCATGAGGTCCCCTTGTTGAGAGCCACCAAAGAAGGGTGTTGGCCTGGTGGCCACCTGTCTGCCAGGGACGGAGGGAGGGCGAATGGGTGTCCCTGTGGAGGGTCCCCCATGATCAGAGCTGCGGGGGCTCGTGGGCAGGGAGCTGGGAGGGCCGAGTCTTCTGAAGGCTGCTTCTTGCAGGGGCCCCCGAAGTCCTCCCTGCTGCCCACTCCTCCTCGCCTGCCTGCTGGGCCTGCCGGCGCCTTCACAGCTGGGTTAGCCCTGCCAAGATGCGTGTGCTCCCCCAGATGGGGCTTTGCCTGCTCCTACGTGGCAGGGAATTCTGTGTGTGCCCCCAGGGGCGGCCCAGAGCCCCCCGCGTGTGGGAGGCGGCGTCCAACCCTCACGGGCTCTGTTGTGTCTCTGCTTCTCCCTAGGATCATCCACGAGGACGGCTTCTCCGGGGAAGATGTGAAGCAGTACAAGCCCGTGGTCTACAGCAACACCATCCAGTCCCTGGCCGCCATCGTCCGGGCCATGGACACTCTGGGCATCGAGTACGGGGACAAGGAGAGGAAGGTAGGCTACGGGCCGTGCCGGGAGAGGGTGATGCCCTGCACCCTGCCAGGTGGTCGAACACCGGCACCCCCATGCTTGGCAGGGATGGGCAGGGTCACCAGCAGTGATGGTAGCCACAGAATCCCAGGACTTACCGGGTGACCATGCAGAACAGGACCCCCCCCCCCCCCAGCCTTGGTCAGCCCTCCCCTCCCTGGGAAAGAGACCCATGCTTTCTCGGGGCATGGGGGCACCCTCCAAAGGCCCCTTTCCTTCTCCACACCACCGGCTGTCCCCTCTTCCTGGAGGGGGTCCAGTGTCCTTACATGGGGGACTTTTTCTGCCAGTCTCCAGGTGCCTGTTAAGTATGTATAGCACTTGTTTGCATGCACTTGTTTGCATTCACGTCTACATCTTTTGCGTTAACGCCTATGGCCAAGCGGTAGAGGGGAGAGCAAGAGAAACAACCTCAAAGATCTCTGTCCTGTGGGGGCAGGGAGGCTCGGATGTGGGAGCCTCGGCCGGGGGTTGGGGGGTGCTCGTCTCGTTCCCAGTGGGACACACCTGTACCTTCTACATCTCCAGTGTCTTGGCTGAAAAACCACACAGAGGAGAACGGTTCTGTCCTTTAGGGGATGCCTGACCAAGCATCTGTGACAGATAGCTCTCAGTGTAAAATTCCGTATTTTATGCTCAAAATTCTAATACCATGGGGTAGGCTGGCCCTGCCCAGCCGTGGGCCCCTCCAGGCTCTGTGCATCTCAGGACCGCGCGTGTCACAGCCCAGCTTGGGCCATGGAGGCTGGGGCCAAGGCTGGTTTTACATGGGGGCGCGGGGAGTACCCCAACTCAGGGACCTGCTAGGTTCCGGTCAGGGCCTCCGCCTGTCTGGGAGAGAGGGGCACTGCTGGCCTTTTATCCTGTGTGGTCTCTCAGGGCTTGCAGGATGGCAGGCCTGGCTGCTGAGCATAGCGGGGGGGCCTGGAGAAGCCCCTCAGTTAGCCCAGACCCGTGCCCCAACCTGGGAGTCAGCCCGGATGCCCCCCCACCCTCAGGGCCTCCTTCTTCTGCCCCATCACGGCCATTTATTGCTGTCCACTGGGCCCCCCTCACTGCCCAGCTCCGCGCTCAGCATCTCCCATGCTCCTCCGCAGCCCTGGACCGGGGTCTCCTGCTGCTCAGAGGAAGCACCGTGCGGGGCTCACAGAACCCAGGGGAGGCATGCGCAGTGACTCCTAACATGAACATACACGCACGCACATGCCTGCACATGCACATATACTCACGCACATGCCTGCACAATCAGGCCCTGTGCATCTCAGGACCGCGCATAGGCACACGCACACACATGTACACATATACACTCACGCACATGCCTGCACACGCACTCACGTGTATGCACATGCACTCACATACTGCACATGCACACACATGCACTCACATACATTCACACACATGCATACATACACATATGTGCATGCACACACACACACACACACAAACGCTCCCTCCATCGGTGACATCTTCCAGTCCATGTATGTCACTACATTTCCTTTCCCAACTCTCCTGCCTTGAAGATGAGCCAGAAAAGTCTCTTGGGACTTTTGTGGGTTTATTTTCCTTCAGTTTTGGGGAGACTTTTGTTCTTCCTGCAAAGTTTTTTTTTTTTTTCCTTCTTACTGTCCCAGGCTGGGGAAGCAGCTAGGGGTAGGATGCAGTGAGTTCCTGGCAGTACACTTGCCTGCAGCTGCCCTTCCTCCCGGGTCAGGGAGGCCCAGGGCAGGAGGTATAGGGAGACTCCCTGGAGGAGGGGCGGCAGAGCCACGGGGGTGGGGAGGGTTCCCGGCACAGTGCTCTGGGCACGTGGTCAATCAGGTGAGGAGGAAGCAGCCGCGGTGGGTCTCTGTGTTCATTCCCGATTCCCAGGTTCTTCACAATATTTTCAAGAGTGAAAATGTTGAGTAATAAAGATGTTCAGACTCAGAGTTGGAAAGTAGAAAAGTTTATTGGAAAGGAGAAGAGAAAAATAAAGGAGCTCCCCAAGCAGGGAGGAGCTTGGTGGAGGACCAAGTGAAAAGTAAGGGTTTCGGGTGGGCCTTTTTACAGGCCCTTTGCGTTTCCAGTTAGTTGACAGTACCACAGAGAATGCAGGGAATCTACATGGCGGTCAAGCTGGTTTGAGTCTTTCTGGCCATCTGCCTGGCCTCAGATATCATCCATGATCTCAGTTTCCCTGTGAGCCCAAGCTCTGGAGCAGGATTTTATGATGAACAATTGTTAACTCCGTTTATCAGAAAAAGCCCAGGAATTTGCAGGGAGTCCAAATGTTTAAGGATGGGCTAGCCCAAAGTGCTTATAGCAGCTGACAAGAGTAAACTGAGGCTTCCTCTTTGCGTGGCATGGATGGTCCCTGTGCTGCCATGCGGGACCTCTGTGGCAGGTGCTGGCCTGTCCCCCAGGCAGCTCGGGACAGTGTAGCACATGCATAATTCCTGGCAGACCCCACATTTGCTGTGTCCAGGCCTCAACTCCAGCCGGACCCTCTGACTCGCCACCTTGGGCACCTTTGTCCCCTCTTTTATGGACCCCTCCTGCCCTGTAAGGACCCCTCAACCCATAACGCCCCCCCCCCCGACCTCAGCTACCTGCCCCTTGTAGCTGCATCTCTCCTCACCTGCAACCTGGTGCTCCAAGGAGCCTGAGCCCACAGGAGCTGCTCTGGGCGCCAGGGCCTGCTCTCGGCAGCTGCCCACCTGCTCTGGTCTTGGGAGTTTTCATTCAGTCTTTATTTTTTTTTTAATTGGATCATGGTGAGATATGGTTACAAAGCTTTCATGTTTGAGTTTCAGTCATACAACGATAGAACACCCATCCCTCCGCCAGTGCACATTCTCTACTACCAATATCCCCAGTATCCCCCCTCCCCATCCCAACATTTCCCCTGCCTCCATGGCAATTTCCCCCATACTTTCTCTACTTTGGGGCATTATGGTTTGCAATACAGATGCTGAGAGGCACTTGGTCCTTTTTCTACTTTCAGCACACATCTCCCATCCCGAACGATTCCTGCAACCGTCATTGCCTTAGTGATCCCTTCTCTATCCCAGCTGCCTTTTCCCCCAGGTTATGAAACAGGCTACCAACTACGGGGCAATCTTCCTGGCCCTTGTCTACTGTCCTTGGGTGTCAGTCTCATCACAATCACAATCACAACCATCTGTTATTTATCGATTGCCTCGAGCAGGCCCCAGTAACATCTCCTTCATCCTAGCCCTGAGACTTTTAAAAAAAGTGCCATATTCAA
>JAOXYA010476742.1:0-16884 GCA_028565675.1 Sorex palustris
AAGAGAAAAACGCTTTTCCTTTACATCGCCTCTGCTTTGCATCCAATGCCTCACCCACTTCCTCTCGCTGTGGTCAAGGGGGCTCAGAAATTGTATTTTCCTCAATTGAAGAGGCAGAAACAGTGTGTGTGTGGGGGGGGGGGGGGCGGGAAATTTCATTAAGTGAGAATGGTGTTCCAACCCAACTTCCGTTTCACTCGGCTTGGGAGGAAGTCAGTATTCAGACAGGTTCTGCTCAGCGGCTGAAGTCACTGGGTTTGCCAGCATGAACCAGGCAAAGCCGGTTAATGTCCCCATTGCCCTCGGCCCTCCTGGTGCAGGTGAGGGTGTCTCGCTGATGCAGTGTATCTGAAGGAACAGAGGAAGACCAGTGGCAGGGCATAGAACCTTTGCCTAAAACCGCCTGATTTATTTTTTTAAGTTTATTTATTTATTTTTGGGTCATACCCGGCGATTACTCCTGGCTGAAGCACTCAGGAATCACTCCTGGCAGTGCTCGGGGGACCATATGGGATGTCGGGAATCAAACCCGAGTCGGCTGCATGCAAGGCAAATGCCCTACCCCTTATGCTATCACTCCAGCTCAATTGATTTATTTTTTAAAAATTGAAGTGCTTGGAATTTGAGAATCTTTAAAATGTAGCAAGCACTTTAAGAACCTTTGCTCATTTTCAGGAAGACAATGCTTCAATAATACTGGCGAACGTAGCCCAATTAAAGAGCTCTTTCTACTTCAGTTCTATTTTATTTACTCGATTTCATAGGGCCTTATAATAGAAAAGAATTCATAAATATATTTTACTGATCATGAATTCTCATCACCTTAATGATGGATGTGTGTGTGTGTGTGTGTGTGTGTGTGTGTATGTACTTTTTTTTTTTGACTGCCTGGACTCAAAGTTTATCTTCAGAGGATTCCTGAGTACTGCGTATCTGAGGTCAAAATCTAAGAGAAAAAGCTGTCAAGAACCAAAGAAAACAGACAAAATAACAGAAGACAGACAGTCATTGTGATGAACAGAGATTTGGAAGTTAGTTCCAAGGAAGAAGGACATTCCAAGAGATGGACATAAACATAGAGGGGAAAGCAAGTGAAACCCATCTGTCTGCTTCTAATCCCTTCAGAGGCCTTTAATGGAGCCACAGGAAACTAGTGCTGTTGGGACCATTTATCTGGGGGTGTGAAGCAACAGCGTGTTCAGCTGTGGCTGCTGACCAGAACCTGGGCTTCAGAGAGAAATTCTGCAGAGCAGGCTGGACCCAGAGCTGCAGGCCATGCTCACTTCCCTGTCCGGCTGACTCTGGGTCCATTTTCCCTCCTCTTTCCAGCCCCACGGACCCCTCATGCGAGGGGGCTACGTGGCATACAAGGTCTCTCCCGGAGCACAAACTTCCAAGTTGCAGAACACGTGGGAACAGGACGGACTCACCCGGGATCCTGGCTTTCCGTCTAAGCCAGATGCTCCCTGCGTGGTGATTGGGTTGTAGCAGGGTTGGTATGACACAAACGACAAGAACAGAGATTAGTATGAGGCACCAATGCACAAATGTAACAATTCAAACGACATCATAGGCAGTCATGGGCTCTGGGATGAGTACCACATCACCATGGAGTGTTAGTTAAAAAAACAACACGTGACAATTGAATAGTGACTGGTCACATCAGTGACCGACAAGTGATGGGCATTGGAATGGTAGTTCTGTTTGAGAAAACGGTACTTAGGGGCCAACGTAATGAGGTTTATAAAACGGAATTTAAAGTAGTTCCTGGTAATTTACAGACTTCCCATTTTTCATATGATAAATATTTTTCCTTTCTGAGATTTATTACGACTACTAGTCCTAGCATTGATCTGACGGTTCTGAAGAAAAAAAAATGGCCAATCTCCTAAGAAAAAGATCATTATAGAAATAAACCAAAGTTACATATTAGATTATATTTAGGTGTTTGGTTGGTTAGAATATCATTTGTGTATAACAAATGCAGAACTTATATACATGCCAGGTTGACTGTACATTTGCGGGAAGTGTATTGTTTTCGAACTGGTTTAAATGACAATATCTTTTATCACCACCAGAGGGAGGGCTAGGATCAGAAAAAAGTTAGAAAACTTTCCAAGCCCAAATAAAATAACTGTCCCAAACAAAATTGTTCCTCAACTAATTCTTGCGTCAAAGTCTGAATGGGAGATGCCTACAGATCTAATGTTCTCAGGCAATGTGCCAACGCGTGCTTTTCTTAACCTTGAACTCTGGGCCACTCAGAGAATGTGATTCAAAAATGACATTTTGAATGTTTGTAGGATTAGGGCAGATTGATTCTTTGAAATGGCCTTTTCAATTGTAAAATCCAAATGAGTATTTACTGTTTTTTAAAAATATTTATCAGGCTGAGGAGCATTTAACAAAGATCATACACTATCCCCCTTTCAGAATTATTTTCTTATTATATGCTTGTGATATAGATAATTTAAATGGAAGGAAGATTCTGTTCCAGTTGCAAACTCTACCAATGATGCAATAGCACATAGATCTAAGGGTCCTTTTAGTTATTTTGAAACTTTCTTCTGTCTAACCCTATTGGAAGTTATACTATAATGTCAAAATATATCTTTCTGTAGCAATGATTAAACAATTAAAAAATGTACGTTGTGTATTTAATGCTGGCATATATGAAAAACTTTTAGCTCAGTGATGCACAAAAATTATCCTTAACCCTAAATCATAAATTAAGACAAATTAGGGTTTATATAAAATAGAAATCTACTCTTTCTTTGGTCTTTTGATATTTCTTCAGTCTCCATTGTTACAACAATTAAAAATAAATAGGGAGATAAGAAAAATTCTGAAATAATATAATATATAACATATTTGATATGTAGATCCTATATCATTTATGTTATTTAATAAAAGGTAAAGGTAAAGGCCCTCCTGTTGTTCATCGATTTGCTCGAGCGGGCCCAGTAACGTCTCCATTGGAGACTTTGTTGTTACTGTAGTTGGCATATCGAATACGTCACTGGGAGCTTTCCAGGCTCTGCCGTGGGGGCGAGATACTCTTGGTAGCTTGCCAGTCTCTCCGAGAGGGGCGGAGAAATCAAACTCGGGTCGGCCATGTTGGCTGTGTGCAAGGCAAACGCCCTACCACTGTGCAATCACTCCAGCCCACATAATAACATATAAAGAATTATTAACATTTAATAACTAAAAAGAAAAATAACCTAATAATTGTGGAATGCACCTGAATAAACATTTCACCAAGGAATATCCAAATAGGTAATAAGCATATGGAAAGCAGATAAATTTCAATATCTATTAAAGAAATGTAAAAAAATTCAAATAATACATAACAAAGTTGTTACTGACCAATTAGAATACTTAGAATTCTAATTTATTGCTAATAGGATAAAAATATAGTACAAGAGCTTTGGGAAGCAAGTCAATCTTCAAAATATTACTAACACAGTTTTCGTATGCCCACAACTCAGCACACACTCAACAGAAATTAAAACATTTTTTCACACAAAAAGAACAAGAATAACCAATGCTGGCGTGGATGTGGGGAGAAATGGATTCTCTTTCATTGTTGGTGAGAATGCCGTCTGGTCCTGCCTTTCTGAAAAATAATACGGGTATTCCTCAAAAAACTAGAAATTGAGCTTCCATATGACCCAGGAATACCACTTCAGGCAATATATACCGGGAGTGCAGAAAAACAAAGTAGAAATGACATCTGCACCTGTATGTTCATTGCACCACTGTTCACAATAGCCAGTATCTCGAAACAACCCGAGTGCCTGACAACAGATAACTGGTTAAAGAGAGTATGGTGCATCTACACTATGGAATACTATGCAGCTGCTAGGAAAGATGAAGTCATAAAATGTGCTTATAAGTGGGTGGACATGGAAAATATTATGCTAAGTGAAATGGATGAGAAAGAGAGGGACAGACATAGAATGACTGCATGCATTTGTGGGTTATAAACTAACATAATATGAGACTAACATGGACTAATAAGGACAGCAGAGACAAGGGTCAAGAAGACTGATTCACAGTTGGAAGCCTTCCTCATGGGCTGGGAGAGAAGGCAGCTGGAATAGAGAAGGAATCACAAAGTCAATGATGGTTGGAGAGATCATTCGGGATGGGAGATGTGTGCTGAAAGTAGATAAAGAACCAAACATGACGGTCTCTCAGTATCTGAATTGTAAACCATAATGCCCAAAAGTAGTGAGAGAGCAGGAGGGAAATTATCTGCCATAGGAGAAGGGGTAGGATGAAGTGGGAGGGATACTGGGGACATTGGTGGTGGAAAATGTACACTGGTGGAGGGATGGGTGTTGAATCACTGTATGACTCAAAGTCAAATATGAAAGCTTTGTAACTATATCTCATGGTGATTCAATAAAAAATAATAATAAACCATTTTAAGGAGTTGTATGCCACACCAAAAAAAATCATATAGAAATATTCAGAGCAGCTTTATGTGAAATAGTCAAAAACAAGCAAACAACCATCCCAAATGTCCATCAACTGCTACGGTAAAGTCTTATTAAAAAATATGAAATGCTGAAACATGGTACAACATAAATACATCTTGAAAACATTATGCTAAGTGAGAAGTCTAGCACAGGACACCATACATTGCATGCCTCCATTTACACGAAATGTCCAGAATGTGCATATGTATCAACAGAAAGCAGATTCATGTCTTCTGGAGCTGAATAAAACTGGAAGGCAAGAAAGAGAAATGAATGCTACTTTTCAGTGAGAAGATCTTCTGAACTCAAATGTTGGGAAGATCACACAGATAAATATACAAAACCAATGAACTGTATTCTTTAAATGAGTTAATTCTGTGATACTGAATGATATCTCAATAAAGATATTTTGCTGCTCCCACCCCCAGATTAACTGATAATGTGAGCTTGATTTCCTAAGAAGATCCTTGGAAAAGCCAGCAGTTTATAGAGGAAACAAAAGAACACAGCTTGAAAAGACTCATACCAATCTGTTGAGGCTGCAAATATATAATTTCACATCCATGATCCCTTTTGTATGATTCATTCATTTACTGTCTAAATTGAGGGGCTATGACAAGCCAGGAGGGGTGCAAAGAAAAGAGCCAAAAAAGTTACTGATCCCTAATGAGGTTTACCATGAAGGGTTCCACATTGCTGTCAAGTGGGGCCAAGTATATGGCACTTGGCAGCATGGGACAGGTAGATGAGGACAAACCATGGAAATAGTGCTGAGAAATGAAGGATAAATTTAAGTGAGCAAGCAACCTTTCTGGAGAGAAGAGTCAATTATTTCTGGGTAAAATGAACATGTACAAGAAATGGTCCAAGGAATTCAAATACACACAATATGATTGGTGTAGACAGTGTGCATGGCCATGTGAAAGGTTAGAGGGTTGCTCGTAAATGGTGAGGCACACCATGCTAGGAGATTCTGACAATCACTTGATAGCAATGCAGAACTATTAGTGGAGAAAGCACTACTTAGAACAATAGTGCTTGATGTTTCAGAAATTTTATTCTGGTCTCATATGGCAACATATGCCTTGAAGGGACTATGATTTTTAAAAAAGCACGTGTGTGTGTTTGTGTGTGCATGTGTATGTGTGTGTGTGGAGACCATATAAAAGATGTTCCAGAGGTGGCAGAACCACTGATGAAACAAGGAAGCTGGATTGAAGAGGTGTGGTACAAACAACATGAACCAGCTTTGGGATCAAGTCTATAGGGAATGGAAAAACAACTGGAGGTGAGGACAGCCTTCAGATTTGTAGGTTTGCCAACAGGATGAATGATGTTCGAGCATCTCTAGGAGTAATCCTAGAGCCTTAAGAGTTCCACTGACATGAGCCCTATAAAAAGAGAAAGAAATGTATCATCAGAACCCATAGAAAGCTTTATAAGGATCAGAGATAGTAGAGGAAAAACCCTAGTTTTTTTTTTTGAAAAAGTTTTTCAGCCTTGCTTGCTATCAAGCCCTGTTCAATTCCTAGTATGACATAGGATCCTCCCAGTGATCCACCAGGAGTGATTCCTGAGCAGAGTCAAGAGTAAGCCCTGAGTACCACCTGGCATGGAGCCCAAAACTAAAACTAAAACCGTCTTATGAGAAAGGGAATGAAAAGAATTCAAGTGACATCAGAGCCACATCACAAGTAACTCAAGGAGACCCACAATGTCTGGAGCCCTATAAAAGTAGTCAGGGGTAGGGGTGAGAGCAGACAGAGGAGAGAGGGAGAACACCTCCATATCCCAAAATACAGGTGGGCCAGAGCAGAGCGTACTCCTAACATATGATTTAAAAGACAGGAAGAAATCAAATGCGCAGAAGTGAAATATGACTGAAAAAGTTCAGGGGCTGTAAAGATTTCAGAAATTTTTAAGCACTTGATCAAGTACAAATGAAGAAACTCTTTTAATCTCAGCATGGAGGAGCCACTGAGGATTCTGAGTAAAAGAGTGCTCTGAAGTGGTTTCTATTTTAGAGAAGAAAGCAGTATAGAAGAAAATACTAATCTAAGAGTCAAGTCCCAGGTACCACTCAGCACGCTACCTTTCAAAGGCGCAAAACAAGAGTTAGTTTATAATAATTTTGCTATGTGCTAAGAGACTCACAGCCAAGACCAAGAACTTTATAGAGGAGAATTTATCCCAGCCAAAGGGAATGAGCAGTCTCAGACAGATTATAAACCAAGCACTGAAATTTCTGAATCTCTTCATTTTACCTGAAATGAAACCAAAACCTGCAGAAGTTTTCTATATATTTAAAATAAATTTTCTAAATTCTGAGCTCATTTTCCTGAACCAGTAAGTATATAAACTACAAAGAATTTCAGATTCTCACCATTTTAATTAGCTCCTCTCTAAACTAGCATCTTCAATCAAATCCCAAAAATCTTAAGCACCATAGAAAGGAGAGAATTCAAAAATGAAGGCAGGCAAGGAAAGCCCAAATACTTGATTTTACAGAGCAAAGACATTAAGTGTTCAATTGCAGTTATATTTTCTGAAAAGCACACTAGAGCCTCAAATTCTGGCAATTTGTACCAGGGTAAAGTGTATTCAAACAAGGCCCCAAAGAGTTCGGTCTGTGTCAGACAAATTTCACACAAATCTAAAATTTTGCACCAGGGAGCAAATCAAAATCATCCTGACGAAGTACAGATCATCAAGCGTTTGTTATCATTGCAATTGCCAGGAACATAAAATTCAAAGCTACGTGTTACATTGCAGTTACTTCCATAGCTTCCGTCTGCTGAAACACTTAGGCCTGGTGAAAAAGGGAAAGTGGGCATACTTTAACTGCCTCGCTCCAGATAGAAATCAACTATCTGCAGGATATAAATGCCACAAAAGTAGTATGAGGAGGAGGGAGGGAAATGAATTTTAGGTAGATTTCCCCACTAATCTCTCTGTGGGGAAATTTTCCTAATTTTCACTGATACTATTTTGCAGCACTGTCACTTGGTTTTAAAAATAAAGTCAAGTCATTACAGGCTACCCTAACTTAGTGCATCTCCTTGGCCTTCCACACACATAGCTCCACAGGCCTTCCTCACTTTTCCTAGCAAGCAATGTTTCCAGAGAATTCTAATGTTTAGAAATGGACTTCTTCCATTCCTGTGCCATTTATGATTTTCATCCATGACACCGACCTTTTGACTGCTTTGCAAACTTTTCCCTCCAAAGTCCAAATCCACTGTCTTCTCTTTAAGCAGAAGTTCCCAAATTTATGTGGTCTATCATTTTAGAAAAAAAATATTTACCATCACCATGGAAATCTACCTTCTTTTATTAGATGAACACAAAGTTTCCCCAGTCACACCTCTGGCTTCCATCACCTGGATCATTCCAACACCCCCAGTAAGGTAATATCACCAACCTTGGGAAACACTAACTATAAACAAATAATGCTCAGTGGAAGGGCCCAGCTTGAAGAAAGTTCTTTCCAAAATAATGACTTTTGAGAAGGGAGAAAAGAAGAGTTAGAAGATGCTATAAGAAAAACACATCCTACCTTTACAGACACAATCCTAGCTTAGAATTTATCAAGCACCTCGGTTATAGGTCAAGACATAAAAACTAAATTAACATGCAATACAGGTAAATGATGGACAACCAAATGATGGTTCTCTACTTCTGTTTGTCTTTTTCATCCTCAAATCTTTCAGGCTGCTAAGTCTGAAGCTTTCTGTATACCAATGAAACTTACCTTCTCATATCATTTTAATTTCAGTAATATAATTTAATTCTGGCATTTTGACTTTATATCATCAACTATACCCAGTTGATGTTTGGAAAAAATACAAAAAGCCACAACATTGGATATGATGTAATGTAGGAGACAACCAATCTCGATCAACTAAATATAAACACAGAATGCTTAACCTGTACAACATCTTAGCAACCTTTTATACAAAGGTTTAATGGTGAGATACAAATATCTTCATTAACTTTCTTCTATGGAAACTTTCTTTGATCATCCTTTTAGCAAATTAATTATAACAAGCAATAAAATAAATTATTGATGATCTGCTATGGGGGCAAGCTCAAGGTGTAGTTGGAAAAATTGGAAATAATAGTGGTGAAAAGGTGCAGTGGTGGTGGGACTGATGTGGGATTACCGAATATCTGCAACTAAAGTAATGATGTAATAAAGTTATTTTAAAAATACAACAACTTAGGAACAAAATAATCATTCAGACATTCAAAGAATCCTGAATCTGGGAGTAAAATTTGTCTTGTTCAATCTACTTCCCTTTAAAAAAGATTACATTTACACATCCTTCTCTCTCAAAAAAAATAAGCTTCTTAAAATGTAATATTCTCTCGACATCCTCCCTGATAGCTCTACACTAAGAAAGTCTTTTTAAATTCCAATTTTTTAAGTTTGACATATAACAAAATATCAAATACCTCTAAGAACTCATGTGTTTTTTAATTCTCTCCCCAGAACTGGGGAGATAACACAGGGTTAAGGTACTTAACCCCTTCCAAGCAGCAAAGGGGTGAAAAGCACAGAAATAGCAAAGTCAAATTGCTGAAGGGCCCCAGATAAAATGTTGGGCAGAATCAAAAGAAAGTTATGTGATTTCTAGGTAGGAAAAGAAATCAGGAGCAAGACAAGAGATGTCTCGCAAGGCTGTGTACTCCACAACGGCAGGGGACTGTCCTTCAGTCCCCGGCACATGACAAGCATCCAGTAAATATCTGCTGAATTCAAAAAGGGGGAGATATCTGAGATGGGGCTTCTCAAATAATCAAAAGGGACTTTCAGACAAGTGATTAAAACTCACCAACAAAAACAAACAATTCCATCCAAAAATGAGGAGGAAAGATAAAAGACACTTTGCCAATGACATACAGATGGTCAGCTGGCACATGAAAAGTAGTTGTCATCACTGATTATCAGAAAAATTGAAATCTAAACAATGAGATAACACCTCACACAAGTGAGTCTGACCTAAACCCAAAAGTCCAAAACCAGGAGGATCTATTGGTGGGAAGGTAAACAGGCCCAGTCTCTGTGAAATATAGTAAACATACTTCTCAAAAGAGTAAAACTTTCAACTAATATATGATCCAGCAATTTCACTCCTTGGTGGAATCTATCCCAAAACACAGAAACATTAATTTAAAAAGATATCTGCACACCTATGTTCACTGCTGTGCTATTTACAGTAGCCAAGCCCTGCACAACCTAACTTCTCAACAACAGACAAATGGAAAAAGAATTTGTGCATTTCTACATAATGAAATACTAATCAGCTATTTTAAAAAGTTGAATTCTTGCCTTTTATAACAACTAGGGGGAGAACCAGAGGATGTTAAGACAGAGGTAAAAGACAAATATTGATGATAACACACAAAGATGGTATATAAAGGAACAAAGCAAGGAAACAAAAAACATCCAATGAAAACAAATTATTACATTCTAAAGACAGAAGTGTGGTTACCATGGGGGAAGGGAAGTCTGAAAGGGTGGGGTCCCACGGACAGTGGTGGAGAGATGTTGGCACTTTATGTTATGGGAAAAAATATGTGAAATCATTGAGTATGGGAAATAAAGTGGCTTAAGAAGGGTACAGACTAGCAGATGGGCCCCATATAATTGCCAAAATTATAATAATAGAAAATATATAGTGATAGTTGTTTAAGGGACAGACCATTTGAATGAATTATAGGAATGAATTAATGAGCAAATAAGTAAGCTCAGGCCTAAAGAAAAAAGTAAAAGGAAGAATATGGCCCTTTTATCTATAATCCATTCACTGATGTCAATTACAACTGATATCTTCAGCTCTATAAAGTATCTTGTGGGAAAGCTTTCTAACAAATTAGATCTACTTGAGAAAAAAAAGGAATGGCAGAATATCGATTATTTCATAGCATTTGCATGTCCTTTTCTTTTAATCCCAAGAAAATGGGAAATCACTTTGAAATAGACTATTACTTTCCAATTACCTACACAACAATCCAATATGAGTTCACTTTTCTGGCCTTTTTTATTTCTGATAATTTGTTAACATTTCAAGCAAATGAAAAATAGGCTTTATTCCTAGTCCTGCTCTTGACTATTTTCTCCCCCATCTAATACACATACACATTAAAGACTAGTCAACCAATCTGTTCATGAAAGACTCTCCTGCTGGCTTTTATGCCTGAATTATTTCTATTAGAGTATTAAGAAATAGGACATAATGCTGCTCAACTGGCCCTGGAAGAAATGTTAGCTCAAGAATAAAATGGATAGAATGAAATCAGTGTAAAAGCTGGTGGGATTAATGAAAGCTTCAGTATTCCGGCTGCAGTGATTAAAATCTCTTCTGACCTATGATGTTTGTTAAAGACTGTATTTGCTGAAATACAACCTCAGTCACGATCATGAAGTTCTAATTGGGTTTTCACTCTATAGCTATAGAATTTTGATACAACATGATTCGTTTTTTCATATGTAAAAGCCCCAATAAATTTTTAGACACATATCAGAATAAGTCATTCACTGGTGAGGGAGGTTGGGGAGGGCCTCTCTTGCAGAGTTGGAAAGCCATAAGAGGCAGATATTCAGGTCTGGGCTACTCAGGCAGCTAGTACGAGGAGCAATGAAGAACATACCCGGGAGTGCTGAGGAAACCACACCGGGCCAAGGAGCAAGTTATGTTCTTGTGTACCACAGGCAACCGCACCAGTCCTCAGTGTTATCTCTCTAGCACCTGAAATATTTTTTTTTTACATTTTAGGTCACACTCGGCAATGCACGGCAATGCACAGGGGTTACTCCTGGCTTTGCACTCAGGAATTACTCCTGGAGGTGCTCAGAGGACCATATGGGATGCTGGGAACCAAACCCGAGTCAGCTGTGTGCAAGGCAAATGCCTTACCCACTGTGCTATCACTCCAGCCCCCCGAAATATTTTTAAATGCAAGAATTTATACTCAAATATTCACAGCAGATTTCCTTTTAAAGCTCCAAACTGGAAACTACCAAATATTCTTCAATGAGTGAACTGCTGAACTCTGATACATCCATATCATGATTTATATTACTCTGCAAAGTCAGGTCAGATACACAACTTGGAAGAACTCCAGGAAATTATGCTGAGGGAAGAAAAAAGTCAGTATTATCTGCAAATCCAGTATGTTGTTCCATCTATGTAATGCCCATGAAAAAACACACTGGCCAAGGATTAGGAATAAAGAGAGAGGAAGGAGCAGATGTGGCCATAAATTATATGAGATTTTTATGGTGGTGATGCTAAAGAATCTTCTGGTTGTGCAGAACATTGTACAAATCTTCACACAACAAAATTTTATAGAGGTACACACATGTGATAATGTGTACAAGCATAACTGGAAGTATGATCAAATCTATGATGGCAATAATGCTGATGATTGGTTTTGATATTGTACCACGGTCAAGTAAAATGTGAGCACTGGCAGAAAGCAGGAAGATGGATGCACATAACCTCCCTACATTTCTCTGTTACCTCCTATGAATCTAAAAATTAAAAGTTTCTAGAAATACATGGTCAATTCACATCAGGTTAGGTCAAGAGAGTTCCCATGCCTAAGATGAATAATATTAAACAAAATACTAAGTGCAGAATAAAGTGCCAAAGAAACACTGTTATCAATATTGCAAACCACAATGCCCAAAAGGTGGGAGAGAGGGAGAGGGAGAGAGAGAGACAGAGACAGAGAGAGAGAGAGAGAAAGAGAGAGAGAGAGAGAGAGAGTGAGAGAGAGAGAGAGAAAGTGCCCACCATAGAGGCAGGCAGGAGGTGTGGAGGTGTAGAGTGGGGGGTAATGGGAGGAAAACTGGGAACACTAGTGCTAGGAAATGTACATTGGCAGAGGGATAGATATTCTCACAGTGATAATTTTAAAAAATTATCACAGTGATAATGAAAAAAAAACTGTTGAAGAAAAATGAGAAGGTGGAAAAATAGAGGAAGCAGCATTATCCCAAGGAGAAGCAAAACTGCAAAACTGACAAGAACCTGGTTTGGGAAACACATCATAATATCATCTCAAACATTCAATATACTTTTACATATTGAAGATTCTAGCACAAAATTTGTAAGGTGATTGTACAAATTAAAGAAAAACAAGATGTACTTAGTAAGAGCCCAGGAGTCATGATATATTCATTCTCTCTTAAAAGGCAAAAAGAGAAAGAAAATTTGTTATCCCTTTATAATTCTTTCCCTGGTCTCTTGTAGCATGATGTTACTCATTGGTAAAATATTTTTCTATGCCTTCGAGAATCAAAGACAGCAAAAATTAAAACTAAAATCTAAATCTATTTCTTCTAGGTACAGCTGGGATAACTAAGCCTAAATTTAATCATGGGACCATAGTTCTGTAAGTTCTCAGAAGTGCAGAATTCTGTATTCTCAGAATTCCAAATATTGTTCAGCCACAGGCCTGAAAGGAAACACTTCAACAAGAGCCAGGCCTTGAAAGTTTAACCTCAGAATCTTTTCCTTAAGGCTTCTTCCCAGGGTAACGGCAATTTCACTTTTCTCTGTGACTATAATCCCTTGCCTTTTACCCTCACAGCTGTCTATAATGACCTGAACAAAAGGCAGAGCACCAAAAAAAGTCATGTCTTCAAATATCACCCAATGAGGGAATTCATCCAGGGAGCTAAAAATGGAACAGCAGAGCAGGCTAAGGACCAACAAAGCAGGAAAAAAATTGTCCCTAAATTGACTGATGGAAGTCATAACTATCTCCGAATGCAACAGACTCTCTTTGACCTCAGGGGTCCAAGGGGAGAAAACTGGCAGCACATGAAGAATTATGTTCCCATGACCTCTCATCATTTCAGAAAACACCTTGCTATCCTAATTGGCATCACTGTGCATGCCTGACACTAAAACGACAGAGAAATAGAGAGGCCAAGCATGAGTCTCAGGCTAGCTGGCAGTCAAGGCCAGTGGCCAGGCATGTTACTCGTTGAGGTGAGGAAAAAGTCAGCAGATACTAATGAATGGTGGAGCAGGAAGCTGGCAATTGGGAGTAATTAGGAATCTGTATGTATGGATGACAGTATCAAAGCAGTTGCTTGCTTGTCGTTCAGTACATGAGGAGAGCTGATCCCAGCACAGCTCACCAAGACTTCCAAACCAGGAGAAGGCAGAAAAACAGGGAAGAAGTGGGCACTGCCAGGGAGGAAGGGGATAGCAGCGCCTACTGAGCCCTAACTCTAACAGCATCAGGAAAGAAGCAGAGTAACAAGACTGGTTCCCAAGGGGCTGGGAATTCACAGCAGAGGGAGAAGAATGGTCAAGGTAAATCTTAGTTGACTCAGATTGATTTTCCCATAATTAACCAGTTTCCACACTCTGCATACAGTTCCCAATCCATAATTACAGCCAAAAGTCAAATCATGGAAATACAGGCCACCGTTACCTTCATGAGGGGGCCTCACTTTCTCTGAAGATAAAGAGGGAGATCAGAACTCCAACTTTGCTGTGGTTTTCTCAGGTCAACAAAGTTCAGACTGCTTCTGCTTCCTTCCAGTGCCATCTCAGGAATTTGCTTTGCTAATGAGACCCCTCTGGCTCACAGCTGCTTATACAGACTGCTCTCGGAAAACATCACTGCATGTTGAGATAACCATAATGGCTCTTTCCCCACATGCACACATATGCCCTTGTACAGTTCAGCAACAATGACCAGATTGCCCACAGCATAGATTCAGCATTCCTATTTTTCTTTTGCCAAAGGCACAGCCTACACAATGACTATGTTCATCCACGGAGCAGTTAATGCATAGCTGAGAAGTAGGTGTCCTGTCCTCTCCCTGCCATCTTCTTTAGCCCCAAGAGTCACCAAAGAAAGCAGCCACTTGCACTTCAGAACACAAAGACCATACCACAGTTCCCTAAGAACATCATGAGTCGCTGATCTGTCATATTCATGTCTCCACTGAACACTGACGACAGTGACCAAAATCCAAAACAATAACACCAAATGCTGCTGAGGATGTGGAGAAAGAGGAACTTGAATTCACTGTTGATGGGAATACAAAAAGATGCTGCCACTTTGGAAGACAGTTTGGAGGGTTCTTTAAAAAAAACTATAATGAGATAGAGATAGTTCAGAAGCTAAGGTGATGGTTGCATGCAGGCAATCCAAATTTGATCCCTAGCACCATATGTGGTTTCCTGAGTCCTACCAGGAGTAATTCCTAAGCACAGAGTCAGTAGTAAGCCCTGAGCATCACCAGGAATGTCGTGCAAAAATAAAAAAAAGAAAAAGAAATGGACTCTTGCTATGTGACCCGGTAACAATCCTCGGTATTTCCCCTAGTGAAGTGAAAGTGTAACTGCACACAAAAACATAACACAAAGTATTTACAGAAGCTCATTCATAATTGTCAAAACTAGGAAACAACCAAGATGTCCTCCAGTAGGTGAAAGATAGCTGTGGTACAACCAGATGATACTAAAAGAAATATGCTATCAGCCCTAGAAAAACACTGATGAAACTTAAATGCATATCACTAAGGGAAAGAAATCTGTCTGAGAAAGCTACTATTATATGATTCAGAGTTATGGCATTCTGTGAAAAGCAAAACTGTGGAGCTAGTAAAACAATTAGTGTCTGCAATGTGGGAGAAATATGTGAATAAATGAAGCACAGAGGATTTTAGGGTAATGAAATTACTCTATATACCAAAATGATATATGTAAGTCATAAGCTTTATTCCAAAACCAAGACTGAATCTTAATGTGATCTATGTACTTCGGGTGATAATGATGTCAGTGGAGGCTTGTTAATAGTAACACATATGGTTTAGGGGAAAGGAGTAGCTGAGTATGGGGAATGCTGTCTGCGTGCTGGCGGGGGCACATCAAACTCCCTATATATTCTACCCCTTTTTGCTATGTTCTTAAAACTGCTCTTAAAAATAATGCTCACTAGGAAAAAGAAATTTGCACAGTTGACAAGGGCCAAACCCAAAATAGTGGCTTTCAAAACTAATGATATACTGTATATTTGTGTGTGCTTCTTATGTTTTTAACATATTAAGTAATACATAAATGTGTTCATGTAATAAATATGTATGTAAATTTAGCAATTTTCTAGAGGAATATCATCTTTACTAACATGACAATATCAAAGCCCCCATATGCCACTAATAAAAGCCACTGCCTAGATTTTCTTGCAAAGTCAAAGAAATACACTAAAAAAGGTGGAGAGATTAAAGAAACTGTTACCTAAAAGCACAACACAAATTCTCTAACAAGCTGTGCTTCACTGGCTATGGACTGCATACTAACTATTGCATATAAAATAAAAAAATAACTATTATCTCAGGCTACTATGTTGGTTGCCATCTCAGTTTTTTCAAAGCCGCAAGAATCTGATGTACATTGGGATCATGTTCAATTTTCAAACATCACTTTTTAAAAAAAGTATTGGAAAGACTTCTAGGGATTCAGACTTAATCGCCTTTGCTGACTAACATTTGGATCAGAACTTAAGTATGTCTTTAATAAAGAGGATGAGGCAGAAGAAATCCTGCTCAAAGCCTGTCTTTCATCCATTTAACAGCCAGAGCAGTGCTCTCCAACAGAAAAATAAAATGCAAGTCCCACATGACACTCTAAATGCCTTAGTAGTTGCTTCACAAAATATTTAAGTAACAAAGGGCTGGAAAGATAATCCATGGAGTAAAGCAATGATCAGATTCAATCCCTGGACCCCCTAGCCTGCCAGAAGTGATCCTTGAGCACAGAGCCAGGAGTAACTCCTGAGCACTGCCAGGTGTGGTCCCAAACCAAAAATAAATTTAATAAATACCATAAAACTAATTCTACCCGTATCTACATGTTCACTGTTTTCAAAAGTTGCGATAGTGTTCATGTTTCAGCTCATATAGTGGGAGTGGTTGCCATATCAACACAAACAAAACAGCTAATGTTTCAGTATAAATCTAAAAGATCCCAAACTTCCCCTACCAAATATTTATTTCTGCATTCAAACTCACTAATTAAATAACTCCATGTGTTATATTATTTTGGCTACAAGAAGTCTACTGATTCTGGGATCAGAGTGATAGTAGAGTAGGTAGGGAACTTGTCTTGCATATGGCCAAGCCAGCCAATCCCCAATGCCCCATATAGTCCCTGAGCCCACCAGGAGTATCTGTATCCCCATGTACAGAGCCAGGAGTAAGCCCTGAGTACTGCCAGCGAGGCCCCCAAACAAACAAAAATAATTATCTACTGATCTTACACAGAAAAAAATAGATCAAGAAACATTATGTGCAATGCTAAGAAGTAATTGTAGCATTGGGTTGAAAGAAAGAAAAAAAAGAGGAGAGAGAGAGAGAGAGAGAGAGAGA
>JAOXYA010476750.1:0-16883 GCA_028565675.1 Sorex palustris
TTGGCATATCGAATACACAACGGATAGCTTGCCAGGCTCTTCCGTGCAGGCGGAATACTCTCAGTAGCTTGCCAGTCTTTCCGAGAGGGATAGGTTATATTAGATTTGCACCTCTAATGTAGCTCCTAAATACCTTTCTTTAAAAAAAATATCCAGGGCACAGATCCACTTGCAGTGATTAAGCTAATGCCGAGATTTAAAGTTTATTCAGCCAACTTATTCTCCTTCATAAAAATATTAATCTTTTTCTCTAAATATTTTTCAAATATTCTTTCTTGCTAACCCAGTTATTACTCTCAGTTCACATCATTATCTGTGGTCAACTACATTAACAGTCATGTGTCTATCTTAATCTCGGCATTAGGATTTCCTATAAAGCATACTTTATCCAGTTAAATTTCTAATCATAGTTTTTCCTAAGCAGTGGCTTTCCACTATACCAAGACTCAAGTGTAATCTTAATACGACTTTATGGTCTTCAACAAGCTTGTATAGGGTATCATGATGGACACACTTTATATTTTTATTTTCAATAACCCTACAATCAAAATGTATTCATTCGAGTTTTTGAAAATTTGACCTGTTCTATAGCATGGAGTACTGAAAATTTTTTTCTTTTTCCATGTCTTTCATCATTGTCTGACTGCTGGTTATTCAACTAGAAGAATGCCTAAATATTGCTTTTTGAATTTCTCCAAAGAGGAATTAGGATATTTGGCTGTATTCTAAATTTCTAAAGTACTTAAAGTACTCTTTTTTCATTCTGATAATTGTTTAAATTTGATTATATATTCTTGTTCACTTTCTTATCTTTTCTAGTTGTCTGCAAGGCAGACAGTGGAAAACTTTATTCTTGCCACACTCACTACTTAAATAAAAGCAAGAAAGAAAAGAGAAGAACGTTTTATGTTGAATGAGGAAAGAAATACCACAAATGCATAGTTTACATCCCTTCGTGAAAATTGCTCATTTCCACACAGGCAGTTGCCAAAAGCCCATGAATCACACAGTAGAAAAACAGTACTGTATGATTGTCAAAATAGGGGCTTTAGAATTGGATTGCATTTAAACGCTGCCTTTACCATCCACAAACTTTTAGACTCAAGGAAATCATTTAACTTCATTCTTTTTCATCTGAATAAAGTCATTTGGAAAATTACCTCACTGGATTGTTCTTCTGAGCATTAAATTAAGTTAATGTACATACATTAACCCAGTGCCTGGAACAGAGCAGACAACTGATTTAGTTTAACAATTGTTACCAATTGGAAGGCATAAGAATAAACCTCCATTTCATAAAAATGCTTATAAAATTCTGTAGTCATTTCCCTTTGTTTCCCATTGCTTTAATTACTTATAGGAAAAATTCAATTATAGTTTTCAGTCAAGGTAACTTATCTCTGTGCTTTTAAAATTCCATTCAAATTAAGCTTGTTTAAGCAGATAGGGAAGAGGCAATAATCTTTTCTGCTGCTGACAGAAACTGACATGTGGCATGCCTGATTCATCAACTAGAGGTGGCATTAACTTATTTATGTGATGCACACTACAAAATGTTCATCTCTAAGTTTCTGCATATCGTTAGGATGGTCTACATGTTTTCCAAGGCTTTTCAAAGTCTAGGGCCAGCTAAGAAAAACAAAACAAAAAATAATATATTATTGTCACTGTCTGGAGCTATAACACAGGAGGTAGGGCGTTTGACTTTCACGCAGCCAACCCAGGATCTATTCTTCCGTCCCTCTCAGAGAGCCCGGCAAGCTACCAAGAGTATCACATCCACATGGCAGAGCCTGGTAAGCTCCCTGTGATGTATTCGATATGCCAAAAAACAGTAACAAGTTTCACTTTGTGTTCCTGGAGTGAGCAGATGCCATTGGGCTATACTAGCACACAACAGGACAAATGGAGACATTATTGGTGCCCACTTGAGCAAATCAATGAACAAAGAGACCAGCTTGAAAAGTGTATGCATGACATTTTGGTTCCATAGGTAAAATCATTGGCCCAGACAAATTTCTTTCAGGGTCATGAAACTATCAGTCTGACATGCAGAGACCCTGAGTTTTACCCACACCCTGTATGATAATTCAGAAATTGGGCCTCTGGTGGCCACCAATTGGGTTACACAGCCTTGCACTGAACTGTCAGACCTACATAAGTAAGTAAAGTATCACAGGAAGTGACTCTTGTGTGTCCAAAGTACTGATTCACAGTCATCCACCACCACCAACAAAAATTGTTTCCAAGTTTATTAAAATGAATTCAATGATCTGGAATGTTTATTTGGTTATGCCGTTTCTCCCATTTTTCTGGTTTTTTTTATCTCTCCAATATAAATTCTATCCTGTATATCTGTGTTAGCCATTCCTAACTTGTCTCCTTACATTTCACTCCCAAACTACTCCCCACTTTCCCAAACAATTTTCTTATCAAATTGAAATTTCAGTGTTCCACATCCACATACAAAACCATCCAGGGTCTTCCTGCTGCTCCTTATATAATGACTCAAGTATCTCTTGATTATAACCTTGAACTTCAGTTTTAACAACCTACTCACTCTCCAGGCCTAAGACTTTTCGTTCTTATAACTGGCATAGGATTTCTAAGCTGTCTTACAAGTTTTATAAAACATCATTTCTCTGACACATTTCTTTATATTGCCTTACCCTTTTCTGCCTAATTAATTTCTTGTCTGGGGGATGCAAGATAAAGTATTACCTTCTCAAGAAAACCTTTCTGAAATCCTCACTTTATGTCAGGCACTATTCTTATATATTGCCATAAAACAGTACACTTTTACATCCTATATTTAGTTGTAATGCAATGACTTGTATTGTCAAGAATGTAGAGACCTATATGTCATTACTTTCCCACCTTGAATGCAGAATTTGAAATTTAATTTTGGAAAGGGTCTAAATATAAGACATCATAAAATACAACTTCGGATGTAATAATCATTTATAAAAATTAATTCCAATTTATGGAATGAACCATTGGTATGGTTATCATTTGTTGAAAAGCCTCAATATCCACTTATTGAGCTATGTTAACCCAGAAGGTGAATCAAGACTTAGAAAGAATCCTGTTAGGTGAGTTTCTGAGGGACTTACCGGAAGAGGAGAGAGGAAAGAGGAGAGAAAGGAGAGGGGAGAAAGGAAAGAGAGAGAGAGGGAAAGAGAGAGAAAAAGAGAGAGAGTACTGGAACTATACTATCTCCATCCCATTGATCCCATGGAGAAATCTTCACTAGATAATCCTCACAAAATATCCTCACAGCTGCCATTAATCTGTACTTATAGACTCTAGCTTGATATTTTAAATGGGGGGAGGGTGATTTAAAAAATACTTCAACCAGAGGGGCTGGAGCGATGGCATGCCAGGTAGCGTGTTTGCCTTGCATGCAGCCAACCTGGGTTTGATTCTCAGCATCCCATATGGTCCCCTGAGCACCGCCCGAAGTAATTCCTTAGTGCAGAGCCAGGAATAACCCCTGTGCATTGCCAGGTGTGACCCAAAAAAGAAAAAAAAGAAAGAAATAGTAAAAATACTTAAACTGAATAGGAATAGAAGAAACATACACCAGGACTGTGATAGCCATTTACGAAAATCCATAGACAATATCACCTTCAACAACAAAACACTGAAAGATAGCTATACGCAGGCACAAAGCAAGGATGTTACTTGTCTCTACTATTGGTCAGCATAGTTTTGGAAGCCTTCACTATAGCAATTAGGCAAGAAAAAAGATACAAATGGGTTCGAAATAGAGAAGAAGAAATTAAACTTCATTACAAAGGGCATGAATTTGTGTACAGATATATAGATCAGCCCATCTTTTAGTCTCCACTAAAAGCTCTTATAAAGAAGTCAACATGGAAGAATAGCAGGGGACAAAATCAACACAAAAATCTGTTGCATTTACATATGCAAATAACCAACTAATGGGCATTTAAAAAATCCCATTTAAAATAGTGTCCATGGCTATCCTTATAGAGATCACATTGAATCTGTATAGTCCTTTAGAAAGTAATGCCATTTTGACAATGTTAATTCTTCCTATCCAGGAGTAGGGGATATGTTTCCATTTCCTCATGTTCTTTTTTATTTTGTGGAGTAGTGTTTTGTAGTCTTCTTTGCAGAGGTCCTTTACCTATCTACTTAGTTAGGCTGATTCTGAGGTACTTAATTTTCTGGGGCATAATTGTGAATGGGATTGCTTTTTTCATGTCTCCTTCCTCTGTCTCATTATTTAGGTATAGGGAGGTCATAGAGTTTTTGGTATTTATTTTATAGACTGCGACTTTACTGTACAAGTCTATTGTTTTTAAGAGTTTCTTGGTAGAGACTTTAGGATTTCGAGATATAGTGTCAGATAATCTGCAAATAGTGAAAGCTTGATTTCTTCCTTTCCTATCTGGATGACCCTTTAATATCTTTTTCAACTGCTATTGCAAGTACTTCCAATACTATGTTGAACAGGAGTGTTGAGAGTGGGCATCCTTGTCTTGTCCCTGATCTTAGAGGAAAGGCCTTTAGTTTTTCCCCATTGAGGATAATTCTTGCTATAGCTTTGTCGTAGATGCCTTTGACTAACTTGAGGAAAGTTCCTTCTAAGCCCATTTTGGTGAGAGTTTTCATTATAAATGGATGTTGGATCTTGTCAAATGCTTTCTCTGCATCTGTTGGTATGAGCATATGGTTGATCTGCTTGGGATGGGAGATGCGTATGGAAAGTAGACTATAGATCAAACACAATGGCCACTCAGTACCTCTATTGCAAACCACAATACCCAAAAAAGAGAGAGAGAACAAAAGGGATTGTCCTGCCACAGAATTGGGGTGGGGGATGGGATGAGGGTTGGGAGGGAGAGAGAATGGGCACTGGTGGAGGGATGGGTACTCAAGAGTTGTATGACTGAAGCACAAGCACAAAAGTTTGTAAGTCTGTAACTGTACCTTACGGTTATTCACCAATAAAAATTAAAAAAATAAATAAAATAAAATAGTGTCCAGAGATAAACTTTAGGAATAAACTTTAGTGAAGGATGCAATTCTTAATCGTTTTCACCACAGCTTTAATATGACTATGCATTTTATCTTTCTTTTTATAGATGTGGTCTATTACATTAATTATTTTTCATAATTTAATCATGAGAAAATAGGATGTAAAAGAAATTAAAGACGTTAACTCAATTGATACAAATGAAATGGAAAGATGTCACACAGAAAAGAGATTAGCACTAAAATTCTCTAACTTCAAGATTATAGTTCCACTCAATAGCAGACTTAAGTATTTATTAAAAGTCTTCAGAAAAGTATTTAGTAAAACAGGATCTTAATGTTAGGTCAGAAAATTTGTACAGTGTGTAAGAAGATTGCTTTGCATCCAGATAACCAGGGGTTTGTCCCTGGTAAAGCATATGGACTCCCCCCACCCCCACCCCCTAAGCCCTGCCAAGAGAGATACCTGAGTACAAAGCCAGGAATGACCTCTAAGCGAAGCCAGGTGTGTCATAAATTCTGAAATCTTCATATCTTCCTGTCTCTGTATCTGGTCCTTATTTTAGCTTTCTCTTTTTGAGTATAGACAATCTAAATATAAATACAAATATAACTTCAAAGAAATTTTGCTTCATCATTAATTTTCCCTATTCATCTTTTCCATCTTTGTAAGTTAGTGAATAGTGGAAGTTTCCAACCAATAATGATCAATAATAAGATTAAAATCCTTCACATTATACTCTATGATCCATGGTTGAAATCTTATATGACTATCCTTTTGAGGCTTAATGGGATTCTGATGTTATCTATGGTATAATGTCTTTTGGTATTACTTTCATATTATAATTTTTTAGATATAAACTATCAAACATCCATAACTAACTTGAACATACTGAACCAGTCTTTAAAGTAAGGAATGTAAGTTGCTACTATCATTTTGATATTTTATAAGTCTCTTTCAAATAAGAGCTAGAGCCATATTTAATATAAAAAAACTGAATCAATCGGCCGCGCGACATCTTATTATGACATTTTGTTATCTCACTCCTACTTTGGAAAAACTGGCAGGCTATTGAATGTAGCCTGCCCACACAGCAGAGTCTGGCAAACTCCCCGTGATGTACCCAATATGCCAAATACCAGTAACAATGATGGGTCTCTTTCTCCTAAAGAGCCTTGAATGTAGCACTTTCTTAAAAATCTCAGGGCTAGGATGAAGGAGACTTACTGGGGCCTGCTTGAGGCAATCGACGAATAACAGGATGGTCGTGATTTGTTATTCGTAATCTCAGAGGGGGCTTGGGCTCAAGAGAGCAGAGACTGAGGCTCAGGCTGAGTCTCAGGCAGAGGCTCAGGCTGAGGTGCGGGCTCGAGCTCTGGAGCTCAGGCTCCAGAGGGCAGAGTCAGAGGTGAGAGTGAAGATTGGCATAAACTACAATTGATACCAACCAGCATGGCCCTCGTTCCTTCCTTTGCCTGCCCATCGCCATTGATCTCCTCAGGGTGGGGGAAAGGGCTCGAGACTATTGAACGTGGGTGGTGGGAGAGAAAGAGTGATGCCGGACCTTCTGAAAACACACATTAAGGGTTTGGGACAAAGAGGGAAGTACCATGTGAACACACAAGAACAAGACAGACATCTACAATCCAAGAAATCAACTCTCTTGACGTCTATCGTAAACATCTACCCTCCATAATTATAAGAAAATAATTTATTGAAACCTCCCAGTCTGTTGTACTTCATAATGATAGCCTATCAAAATTAATATACCACCCTCAAATAAGGCCCCTTTCTCCTAAACTTATGAGTTTTTTTTAGTAGTTTTTTTAGTTTTTTTTTTAAGTAGATTACTATCTGAGGAAAGAACTCTCTATATTTCTTATTTCTTACTCTCTACATTTTTATTACAGCTGTGCATATATTACTGTTTTATGATTCTCTTTCCAGACCATGGTATTGTTGTGCACAAGTTCTAAATTTAATTTATTTCATTCTGCCTATATTGCATTAATTCTTCAAAAAGCATTGTACCCCTACCATATACCATGAGTATAGCACAATTTTACTATTTCTCCATTTTTTAAAACTAAATGAATATATGTGACTCACACAAATAGGCAGGTGGTGAGAATCAAGTTTATGGAATGTCAGTTCTAAAAAGAATAGATGCTCTCATTTGATGTCTAAACCTCTTAGTGGGTGTATGGGCTGGAGTGATAGCACAGCAGGTAGGGTGTTTGCCTTGCATGCAGCCAATGGAATTCGATTCCTCTGGCACTCTCAGAGAACCTGGCAAGCTACCCATGACATATTCGATATGCTAAAAACACTAACAACAAGTAGCACAATGGAAACTTTTCTGGTGCCCACTGGAGCTCCAGCGTGCTACAGTGTTACAGTAGTGGGTGTATACTGTGTGACTATCTTTTCCTATTCAGTGTGAAGTTTTTAATTTTGATGTTAATTTTGTTCATCATGCAGAAGCTTTTTAGGCTGATGTGAACATTTATGTTTACTTTTGTATCACACAATACTGGAGTAAAGTACTCGTATACAACTTTCAAGTTAATACAAAAACGTCTATGTCTTATGTTTTCTTCCATGTATTTTATAATGTGGGGTCTTATACATCAAGGGGCTGGAGTGATAAAACACCGGGTAGGGCATTTGCCTTGCAAGCAGCCAACATGGCCAACCCGAGTTCGATTCCTCCGCCTCTTTTGGAGAGCCCGGAAAGTTACCAAGAGTTTCTTGCTTGCACGGCAAAGCCAGGCAAGCTTTCCATGCTGTATTTGATATGCCAAACACAGTAACATGTCTCACAATGTTACTGGGCCCACTCAAGCAAACCGATGAATAACAGGAGGACCATGAATGACCGTGACTGAATACTAATAGATTTTGAGCAAATGCAGTTTCTGATTTATGTTATGTAGCCAATAGCAATGATAAATCACATAGGCATAAAACTATATATTATGTACACTGCATATTTAACTTCTATATTATTTGGCAAATATAACCTTATATTTATTTTTCTTCTCATTTAACTGTCTTGTACTTGAGATGATAATACCGCAGTAACTCTATGTGAATTAAAGCATAAGAAATAAGAATAAAATTTAGGGGAGTTTGAAAGAAAGTAGACTGCTCATTTCGTGAAAGAATGGCATAGAAAGTGACGATGGCTTTGTTATAGTAGTAGGTATACAGAGAAGAGAAGAGGATGGAGAAAAACTTATGAGAAAAACTGAGGACTGTGTTAGATATATATACATACACATACATATGTATGATCATCTACATATGTGTACATATGATTCAAGAAAAATAAAAAAAACTTAGGTTTTATTTTGTTTTCAAAATGGCAAAGATCCCACATCATAGATTTTTGAGCCATTTAAGGCCTCTTGCTTGCTCTCTGAAGTGAGGAAGTCCTTCCTAAATGCTTGTCAAACCCAAGTCCCCCATGGGCCCAGAAAGTTAATGTTAGCCTCATTTCAAATCCAGGTGCATCAAGGGCTCCAATCCACATGCCGCCCATGCTCCTATGACCTCTTCCTGGGTCAACTGGACCTCTCAAACTACGTGATAATACTTCCCTTTCATCCCCACCAGTTCCAAACGTTCTCGGGTATTCTTGTTTTGTTTTGTTTTTTGCTTTTTGGGTCATACCCGGTGATGTTCAGGGTTTACTCCTGGCTCTTTACTCAGGACTTACTCCTGGTGTTGCTTGGGGGACCATATGGAATGCTGGGAATCGAACCTGGGTTGGCCATGTGCAAGGCAATCACCCTACCCGTGTGCTATAGCACCAGTCCCCTTTTTTTATATTTGTTTTTTGTTTCATTCTCAAGTTTTCTATAGTTCCTCAAATGCGTTTATTCTAACCTCTAAATACAAATGGAATATCAGACACTGATTGTATCACCAGTGAAATAATCTCATATGCGCACAGACATTATTAGATTAATAGAATATGAAGGGAAATGCTTGATGAAAACTAGGAAATTAGATCAGATATAAGATTATCTGGAAGTCAACTAAAATCTCAGTATATCAAAATCTTTTGAAAAAAAAATAAAATAAACGATTTTACCTGCTCTGTCAAGGACAGACATCCTTATGAGTCACTGAACTCAAATATACCCTCAAGTCTCATTCATGAGGAACTCAAACTAATGCTCCCTGTATTGGTCATGAAAATAAAACAATCACTGGAAGAAAAATTCAACTAACTTAAATTTGAACTGATACAATGTATCAAAGAATCCACACAAATGAAACTGAAGTAACTAAAATTATACAATAACAAGTTATATCAATAAAATTCAACTTGAAGAGGACCATATCAGTGATGGAAAAAACAAACATTACCCATCACCAATAACAAAATGGAAAAAAAGATTAAACAAAGGTATGTAAGACTTGTAATACATGATAACAAAAGAAATGATCTTCAAATCAGGAATATCAGAAGAAGAGGAGCAAGGTAGAGAGAAAGAAATAATAAATGAGAACTTTCCCAATATCTTTTTTTAATTTTTAATTTTATAAAGTTGTTCATAATAATTTATTACATTGAATATTCCAATACCAATCCCACCAACCTTATACATTCCCACCATCATATTTCAAATTTTTTCACCCTGACATCCAAAGGCTGACCCCAAAGTTGAACCTAAATAATTTATTTTGTATTGTTTGTTATGAATAACACTCTAAAAATTATCCAAAACAGTTTGTTTAGAAGAAAGTGTGTGTGAAGATAGTTATATCTCACCCTGGAACCATTAAGCCCTGGTATAAGAAATTACTAACCTATTATTGAAGTTTGAGCCTGTGTGCTCACACTTAAATCAAAATTGGTCGCCTTCTAATTTACTCCTTGTCAAATCAAATGTGGATTGCTACTCTTTGTACATCAGTAGCATAAAGTATTGTATGTCATTTGGCTGCATTTGCAGCTGTGCACTACAGGAATTCTAAGATTTTTAACAGTGTGATAGAGATAAAATTGAATTTTTAACCGGATAGTGACTTTGTGGTCCTGAGGCATCACTGTGGTGTGTTTCTCTTTTTTTCTGTTGAGGTTTATTTGTGGGTCTCTGGATCATGGCCATTAATGAGCTTAGATGGCACCAGAGGCAGTTCTTGGGCATGACTGCCAGGTTCCTGGAAGAAGAGGTAGATGGGGGGAGGTCACCTATTTCCCACTCCATGCAATCTTGGAGATTTTGGTCACAAACACGGCATACCCATTTCTCAATATCTTGAGAAAGGTGGCTACTGATTTAAAAGACCTAAAAAAAGTACAACAAAGTATACTCAAACAAAAGTATGCCAATACACATAGCAATTAAAATGGTAAAATCAAAAGACTAATATAATTAAATCAGTAAGACAGAAAACCCTCAAAAATAAGGGAAACAATATAAGAATCACAATAGATCTTCAGTCTGACACTAAAAGCCAGGAAAGAGTGGAATAGCATGCTCAAGGTACTGACTGAAAACAACTTCCAGTCTAGAATGCACAACCCTGAAAAGTTATAATTTAGACAAGTGGGAGGGAAAAGAACATTTTCAAACAAGAGCTGGAAGCATTTGTGACAGGTAAACCAATCTTATAAGAATTACTGAAAGACCTCTTAAATACCAAACAAACAAATAAACAAAAGACTCTTGCAAAAACAATTAGATCACACACACGCGCGCGCGCGCACACACACACACACACACACACACACGGCAACACAGTCCTTCATGAAAATACTCCCTCTGAATGTCATCAGACTGAACTCCCCTATAAAATGGTATAGAGCAGCTTGATGAATCAGGAAAGAAAGTTCAAACATTTGCTGCCTACAGGAAATACATTTAATTCCATAGAATAAAAACAGACTTAGAGTGAAAAGATGGGTCGATACCATGAGTATATTTTAAGCCAATGAATGCAAAAATGCAGTAGAAACAAGGTAAACCTCATTGTTAAGACAGATTATAGAACAGTCAACTAAACCTTTATGTTACAGAGTTAGAATGCAACTATCTTTATGGAACTAAACTATCTTTATGGAACCATCAATTACTCCATTTAAATTATTCAGAGAAAATTATATGTGGCCCATGAAAGAGTCACCCAACAGGATGAAGGTTATCTTGACCTGGTGGTCACAAAGTCAGAAAACAGCACCTCAATAATAGAAGTTAACAAAACTATTTTTATTTTTAAAAATAAAACACTCTCAGACCTAGTGAATATTGGGATAAAAGTACTCAAGTTGCATGTGGTGACCCTGATTTTATCCCCTATACCACATACGGTCCCCCAAGATCCATCAGAAATGATCCTTAAGCACAAAGCCAAGAGTAAGGCCTCCAAATTGCCAGATGTGGTGCCAACCCCATCCTTCCAGTAATAAAATGTAAAAATAAATAAAGACGTCATATTAATATCTATATAGTTATCAGTGTCATTTTCAGGATTCATATATGTTACATCTAAGCTCACATATAAAAGGAGTTAGAGACGAAATGCCATAACGTTATTTTACAAAGGCATTGCTGCCTTTAGCAATAGCTTGACTTTACATTTTTATGTAGCGTTACTCCTCAGCTCTCAATTGTATTACAGATGTAAACAAAAAATGAGCTCTCTGCAAGTGTAGAAAAGAAAATGCAACCATGCACGCATTCTTCCAGTGCTTGCTTTATGAGAGGGATCATTGACAAGTTTACTAAGTGGCCTGTACAGCTATTTTCACTCCCAATTCATGGAAGTTTATGCCATGCATGTCAAAGTTAGCAGTATTGTACCATGGATTCTATCACCTTCTATTTCAAGACCAAGGAAAGTGTCACTTTCATTGTCACTGTCCCTGGTTGTTCATCGTTTTACTCGAGCGGGCTCAGTAACGTCCCCATTGTGAGACTGTAGCTTGCTGGGCTCTCAGAGAGGGGCAGAAGAATCTAACCCCGGGGCGGCCAGGTCGGCTGCATGTAAGGCAAATGCCCTATTCGCTATGCTATTGCTCCAGCCCAAGGAAAGTGACTAAGTATTTTCTATGGGGCCGTGACAGTGACTGTCCTTGCAATGTGCCCAGAAGATCCATTCTCTATGGCATCCCAGCGCTGTACTGGAGAGGACAAGTCACACACCCTTCTGTGAACTTATTTCTGGTGCATTAATGACAAGGAGCATCATCTAATGCAAGAGCTGGAAACACAAATATCTTTTTAATCGAATGACAAAAATATAGCCTTGGCTCAGAGTTGAGTTACACTCTTATTTCACCATTGCATACCTTGTAGATTTCCACAATTTTATGATCAGGTTCAAGAACAGAACTATATTGGTGAGTAGTGAGTAGGTTCACTAGTGGAAAGGTAATATTTCAGATACAAATAAGAGAACAAACTGGGGTGGTAGGTTTTCCTGGTAGCACACTAGTATGGTTGCTAAGTCTAATACTATTAACCAGGAAAAGTTTCAACTCTTTGCATAAAATTTTCAAAATAATATTTGGTTTCATTTTAAAGTTATTTACTTGGGGTGCAGGTTTGCATGGTACCACGGACACAAAGTGCCGAAGAGCTGCTTCCTGATTAAAGAAATCCATTTCTGGACGCTCAAATGAAATAAATTATGTAGATTTATGTAAATCATATGCAAATTACTTCATAAATAACGAGTGCTAGGAATGAGAGCCATGGTCCCAAGCTGTGACTTGTCAGTCTAAAGCTGTTTAGAGAAAAAGGATGCAAAATCTGACACAAACAAAAGCTGAATGATGGAGGATAAACCTTACCTCCTACATTTTAAAATTTCATTTTATATGAATAGGTTTGGTGAGATAAGTAGTTATTCTGGCTAACAAGATCACAATGTGTTTTTGTATATCTTTAACAATAAGCAATACATTGTACATTATACTTTAATACATTATACTTAAATACTAAGCAATATATTATATTTTTAAATAATAAAGTAACAGTCAAAATAATATTGTGTTGTGCTCTAAGACATAGTTTTGGTATGTTTTTTGTGTCTTCAAATCCCACTTCTGCCAATTATTGGTCATGTCAACTCTGCAGAATTTCTTGAGTTTCCCAATGTCAGCCTCGTTATTTCCCATATTCCTAAGACTTTGAGATGAATCATCCACAAGACAGTTAGGACAGGATCTCACACTTTGCAAGGTAAGTCACAGCTTTTATCTGCTTTAAAATAAATGTAGTACTATTTATTGACAACATCTTGTTTATGAGACAAAGACAAAATTTTAAGTAAAAATTCTAAAATATAAAATATGTTTGCAGACCTTCAGAATCACTGAAGAATTCTTTATAAACACAAAGTGAGAGAACAAGAAAGAAAGAAAGAAAGAAAGAAAGAAAGAAAGAAAGAAAGAAAGAAGAAAAAGTAAAGAAAAACAAAGTGAGAGAACTGGAATAACAAGAAGAAAGAAAAACAAATATTAAATGCAGAATTGAGTTCTCAAAGGTGACAAGACATAAATGTGTAAAGGTACCAGTATCTTCCTTCATTCCTCTTACCACACTAGCTTTCCCAATCAGTTCCCTCCCAGACATGGATCTGTATGGCAAAGGCAGGATTGGCCTGGGGAGTGATAAATGATGCCCTGATCTTTGCATGAATTCCAGCCCTCCATAAGATATATTACAGTCAAGCAATCAAAGATGAGTTTTCTGCTGAAGAATCAAAAATTTCACCTCTATTTTTTTTTTGAGGAGTAACTTGATGGGAGGTGTGTCATCCCTGTATAGCAATAACCTGTGTAAATCCCAGTAGCAAACATTTATTGCTTTATTCATAAATACAAATTAGATGAGGCAGGACCAAGAGACAGGTGCCTTGTAGAGTGCATTGGGTCATGATTTCAACAAACCAGAAATAGAAAACAGATTCTGTGAGTGGTCATGCAGAGAAATAGTGTCACTTAAATCTGCTAAAAGACCTTGCAATATCAGGTGCATGAAAAGTAATGATACAGTGCATTAGCAAAGTATGTGGTACATGGCTTCTCTGTGATGAAGAAGTTGAAAGGTTTGATGCTTCACTGACAGAGAAAGTTGACTGCAGGGACAGAGTTAAGTAAAATATGTGGGCTGCAAATTCACTCATGCATCCTAAATAAACCTAGTTTCAAACATAGCCCAGTGCCTATCAAACTCCCATGAAAGAAGAATGGAAGGTGCCTTTGCTGCTGCAAGAACTAGAATCTATACTGGCCAGCACTTTTAACGGACACATCTTGCACTGGGTATCATCAGATGAATATAAAAGTTACCACCCTTCTCCTGCAAAGGCCCTCAAAGGGCAGACAGTATAAATTCTAGAACTAGCCAAAATACTGTTGACTGAGGAGGACCAGTGGTTAAAACACAAGAATTGAAGTAAAAGGACAGGGTTAATTTACTAGGAACCACAAAATCAGAATTCACCCACAGTCCACACAATATACTACACATAATAAAGACATATAAAACCCACCAAATTTAATGAGTAAAGATAATAATCTGGCAAGATTCCAGCACCAACTAGCTTTATAACATCTCAGATGATAACTGATAGAGCAAGCTTGGTGAGGATGTTGAATGAGTTGAAAGAACTGAAAGTACAGACTTTCAATAATGAGAGAGAAAGTATGATAGAGGTCATGAGACAACAGCAATCAAAAGATACAAGAGTGAAAAACATCTGAGTTAAATAAAACACTCATTGCAAGACTAAGGAATGACTCAGTGAGCTTGAAGACAAGATATAGGAAGTCAATTAAGAGCACAATGTGAAAAAATTCTAAAATAAAATGTCCAAGTACATCATATAATTATGGAATGAGGTAATTGGAAGAATCACAGGGAAACCCTCTCCAATAAAAAGGAAATTGATATCAAGAATTAAAGGCACATAAAAACCCTTTAAAATTATCAATATTTGACAGTTATATACTCAGATTCAAGAAGTTAGAAGAGTTTCCAGATAAAATAAAACCAAATAGAAAAACTTCAAGATTTGTAATAATCAAAATGACAAAAGATAAAAGCAGAGACAGAATTGTGAAAGCAGCAAGATCAAAGATCTTAAAAAGGCTCTACCTGAAGATTCACGATTGATCTTTCAAATTAAATTCAACATGTCAGAAGAGAATAGTGGGACATAACAAACAAGTTGAATTTTAAAAAGTGTTAATAATGATATGAATTTGGAATATCATTTGAATCTGGGTTATCATTTCATTTAGAAAGAATAACATAAAACCTCATGGAAGAGAAATTGTTTATGAAGTTCAAAGACCTGAAAGCAAATTTGAAAGATGCATTACATTTTCTTCTTTGAAGGACAAAACATATTCACAAGCACTCATAATTTCTCCAAAATTATAGAAACAATTTTTTATCTCAATAATCTCAGTTAAAATCAATACCCTGAAGTCACCAATCAAAATCCTACCGCTCTGTGGCAACAAGATAGATCAGAAAATTGAACCCAACACTGTTGTCTGCAAGAGACACACATCAATCCCCATTCCAATCCCCATGATAAAGAAGTTTCAAGTAAATGATTTGGAAAAAAAGCAACAAAAAGTCCAGTGTGGTACAACTTTAGATTAGAAAATATTAGAAAAATATGAGAGACAGGGATGGTTTTTATTTAAAAGATTTTGGGATATATACATATGACTATATTAAAATGTATATTCATCTCATATTGGAGCATCAAAATGAACAAGGTATTGCTAATGACCTGAGGAAAGATATTCATAGAAATAAAAAGTAGTGAGAGATTTTTAACACACTTCTCTCACTGCTGGGTAGATTGACTAGTCAAAAGCACAATAAGAAAACTTTGTTCTTAAAGAAAGAGAATTAATTATTGGAGACCACACACACACACATATGCGCACAAATGCAAACACAAATGCATGCACGCACACACACTAATCTTCACGCCAAAATTTCTAGTATTCATCTTGTCCAATGCATATGTGATATTCTCTGACAGACCATGTGCTTGGATACAAAATATGTTTCCATAAAGAATAGAGATATATTTTCAACTATATTTTCAGATGAGGGTTTACTGAAATTCAAATTATTCATGAAAAGCAAGTAAAGAAAAACTTAAACACTTTAAATTATCAACTACTTACTATTGTTAAAACAGTAGGTCAGGGGAGACATCAGGGAGCAAAATGATAGTGTAGTGAGTAGGGGCTTTGCCTTGCATCCGGCCAACTGGGTTCAATCCCTGGCATCCTATATGAACCCAAACACTGCCAGAAGTAACTCCTGAGTGCAGAGCCAGGAGAAACCCCTGCATATCACTGGTTGTGATGCCCCCTGGCCCTGCCAAAAATAAAAGCATAAAGGAAGAAATTTTAAAGTATTAAGATTCCTGAAAACAAATGAGAATGAAGACATGAATTACAAGGACATAAGGGACACAGTGACAACTACATAAAGCAAAATCTGTAACCTTGAAAACAATTTTCAGGAAAAAAAGGTTAAATAAATAACTTAATTCATATTTGGGGTGGAGTAATAGCACAGTGGGTAGGGTGTTTGCCTTGCACTTGGCTGACCTGGGTTCAATTCCTCTGTCCCTCTCGGAGAGCCCAGCTACCAAGAGTATCCCACCTGCACAGTGTAGCCTGGCATACTCCCCATGGCGTATTTGATATGCCAAAAACAGTAACAACAAGTCTCAAAATTTGTTGTTAGACCACTAGAACAAATGGATGTCAGCGCCGGCCTCCGAGTCGCCGCGCGGACGGGACCGGCTGGACCTGCCCCCCTCGCTCGGACCCTTTCCGGCCCGGCGGTCCCGCTCCTCCTCCTCTTCCTCCTCCTCC
>JAOXYA010476757.1:0-16882 GCA_028565675.1 Sorex palustris
CTCCTTCCCTCTCTCTCTCCTTCTTCTCTCTCTCTCTCTCTCTCTCTCACACACACACACACACACACACACACACACGGTACATCTGGTCTATGAGCGGTTAGAACTGGAATATTCCAACTGCAAGGCAGCAAATGCAAAGAGAAATATAATGTCGCCTCTTTCTCCAGTAAAACGCATGGTGTGGGTTGGTGGGGGGGTGACTTTGTCCCCCTCCCTCGGCACGTTCCCTTTGGCTCAACAGATGAGGTAGCGCCTCTGGCAAGACACCCCTGAGGCTGATTGCCAGGCAGCGGGGGAACAGCTGTGAGCTGCTGTGGGCAGAGACAGAGCCAGGTGGGTGCCCACCCCCGTGGAGAGCAGGGTCCCAGGGCAGGCCCCGGGGAGGGCCGTCAGGCAGACAGACTCCAAGTGCTGCTGCCCAGCTCACTGTCCGACCCCAGGCCTGCGCCCACCTCCTGCCATGTCTACCTCCTGCCAGCTCCTGGGACCTCCAGTCTGGGCTTGGCTCCCTTGGGGTCCGCGCCCTCACCTGGACAGGAAATCGCGGGGTGCTGAGTGCCCCGAAACCTCGCCCAGTGCCCGTGGGGTCACTTGATGCCCCGATGCTGTTTTCAAGTCTGATTTCTGTGAGTTTCCACACCTCTGTGGCGCAAATTCTATCCAAGGGCTGTGCGAGGTTCAAGGGGCCATGGCGAACCCTGAGACATCCCGCAGTCTCTGCTCGGGGAGGGGCAAGGAGCCACTCGAGAGGAAGGCCGTTCCCAGCCTCTCCTGACCCTCTCCGGGGCTCTGGACCTCACGGTGCCCTCAGCTTCTTCTGCTAAGATCAAGGGCAAAAAGCCCCCACCCCCCACCCCCCCCCACCATCAGCAGGGGGGAGGGACATTAGCCTGCCTGGTGATAAATTTCAAGACCCTGGACAAAGCTTTCCCAACCAGCCGTCTTTCCTTTTTAATTAATTTAAAATTAACAGCCAAGCTGCAAAGAGAATGTTTGTTCCGTGCTCACGGGGAACTGGCTTGCGTAGCTCTGACCTTGGTGCTCTCTCTTGCACAAACTGGAGCCACAGAGAACATTAACCCTCAGTCCCCCAAACCACTCACTGCCTCTCAGCCAGATGCATTCAGCAACTGTGTGGAGTGTGAAGTGGAGGGTCTGGGGGTGGGGGTGCAGAAGAGGGGGCAAGGCAGGAGGAGGGCCGTGTTTTTTAGCAATTGCTGATGCGTCTGTCCTCACGCTGGCTCATTGTGTTATGAGATTGGGCCTCTCCGTTATGCCCATTTTACAGCTGAGGAAACTGAGTTTTGGCAAGGTTTAGGAGCAAGGGAGTCCACGATTCGATGGCTGAGCTAGTATCCTATTTGGACTTGAATACTTGTAAACATTGATGCCCATCCCCCATCCACTTCCCCCCGCCCCCCCCCCACACACACACCAGTGTGATGACCTCACGGGGCTCCAGTCTTTCCTCAGAAGTAAGAATAGCAGATCTGGGGACAGAATGCCAGAGGCCTGGACACTCAGTCTGGAAGGGGCATCTGGTCAGCAACTGAGTTGGATCTGGCTACAAAAGCATGCTCTCGGGTCTGTGTTTGGGTCTGTTTTATTGCCAGGCCCAGGGGCTCAAACCAGGCCTTCTGCATGCCGGGCATGCAACTTCGCCATGGAGCCCCATTTTGGCCCAACACAATGCTTTGGAAATCTTAAATTTTTCCACGTTGGGCAGAGAGCTCATGCAGGGATAAGTACAAGACTTGCAAGCAATGACCCCTCTGATTCAACCCTCAACACCACACACGGTCCCCCAAGACCTGCCGGGAGTAACCCCTGAGCCCCGCCGGGTGTGACCTCCCAATGCTTTTCCAGGGACATAGCTCAGTGGCAGAAAGAACACTTGCCTTGCATGTGTGAGGCCCTGGGTTTAATTCCTGGCACTGAAGGAAGGAAAAAATAATAATTTCTCTCTGCACTCTGATAGCACAACAGTAGGGCATTTGCCTTGCATGCAGCCAACATGGCCGATGCGAGTTCGATTCCTCCGCCCCTCTCCGAGATCCCGGCAAGCTACCGAGAGTATCTCGCCTGCACGGCAGAGCCTGGCAAGCTACCCGCGACGTATTCATATGCCAAACACAGTAACAACAAGTCTCATGATGGAAACGTTCCTGGGCCCACTCGAGCAAATTGATGAACAACAGGAGGACCGTGATTGTGACTGTGACTCTGCACTCTGACCTGGGTCCCATACTTGACATCTGACCCTTCTGTTTCCTGCAGGGCCCTCCAAAGTGTCTGCATCCACAACCCCACGTGAGGCCCATCTTGGTGTTTTTTGTGTGTGTGTTTTGGAGACACACCCAGCAGTACTTGCACACGTGGGGTGTTTGCGTGCAGTGTGCATGTGTGAATCTGTGTGTGGTGTATGTGGGGGGGTGTAGATGGGGTAGGCGCCTCTGGCAAGGCAGGGGTGGGAAGCAAGGGAAGAGAGAGGGAAGAGGACAGAAGGGGAAAATGAAGCAGAGAAAACAGCCAGTTCCAAAAGCATCACTCAGGGCTCTGCACTCAGGAATCTCTCCTTCTAGGGCTCAGGGGCCCCGTGGGATGCTGGGGATCAAACCTAGGTCAGCAGCATGCAAACAAGCACCCTCCCTGCTGTCCTATCACTCCGGCCCCTGTGGTGCCCTTCTTGCCCTGCACTGTGACCCTGAGGGCTGGGTCTGGGGCCTGGGGGCCCTGCCTGAAGTCACAGCACCCTCTTCCCCCGTAGAGACTCCTCAAGGCTTCTCACCTGCAGGGAAGACCAGCGACCGTCTCAGAATTCTTCCCATTCCCCGCTGCCCTCCCTGGGTCCCTCGCTGCCCACCCTGTGAAGGACTCTACCGTGCCAACCAGGAGAGCCGGGGCCCTGTGGGTGGGTAGCCCACAGGGAGTTCTAGCTTGGCCACTGCTGCTGCTCCGGGGAGTGTCCGTCTCTGAGAGTCACCCCAGGGCCAGAGAGGGGCCCCCACCCTCTGGGTGTCCAGGCCACAGGGTGTCCCCCTGCTCTCAGGCGCCTGCACCAAACCTGGGCCCAGCAGAAATCAGAATGGCTTTCCGAAGGAAGAATACACGTGTGCATGACAGTGTGTGTGGGTGGGTTTGCATATGTGTATCTATGTACACACATGCACGTGTGCATGTGTGGATGTGCATATCCCTGTGTGTGCACAGGGGTTTGTGCACACATGCTCACATACGTGTGTGTGCACGTGTGTGTGTGTGTGTGTGTGTGTGTGTGTGTGTTCCAGTGGAAAGCCAGGGAAGAGGGAGGGAAAATAAAGAAGAGAAAACAGTCGGCGCAAAAGGCGTGTGGGTTCCTGCTTGTGGTCTGCTGCCAGGCTTGGTGGGGAATGACGGCCGTGAGCCCAGACTGGGCGGTGGTTGAAGATGGGGTACAGCTGGAGAGAGCCTGAGAACAAAAGGCCGCTTCTGGGCACCCTGCCTGGAGGCCTTCCCGGAGGTGGTGGCCTCATGAGCGGGAGGGAGTTTGGGTCTGGAGGGCACAGGGTGGAGGAGAGGGTCCCTGCAGGACTCGCCCTGTGCTCAAATGTGATCCTGAGAGGTTTCACCTTCTGGCACACGCCGGGGGGGGGGGGGCGGGGGGTGGTCCGGGCGCAGGAAGGGGGTTGGGGTTTGAACTCACAGCCAAAGCGAAGCGGGCATGGCGATGGGGACTCCCCTGGCTTGTGGCCAGACACGCTCAGCACGACTTTCAACTCGACACTTGCTGGGGTGGGGGGGGTCAGTCTGGCACACCCTCTCCCCTCTCTCTATCCCCCCTCTCTTTCCCCTCTTTTTTCTTCTTTCCTCTTTCTCTCCTCTCTCTTCTCTCTCCTCCTCCTCCTCCTCCTGCTCCTTCTTTTCTCTCTTTCTCCCTCTGTCTTCTCTTTTTCTTTTCTCCTCTCTCTGTCTCTTTCTATGTTTCTGTCTCTCTGTCTCTCTCTGTCTCTCTATCTCTGTCTGTCTGTCTCTCTGTCTGTCTGTCCGTCTCTCTCTCTCTCTCTCGCTCTCTCTCTCTCTCGCTCTCTCTCTCTCTGCTCTGTGCTTTTCCCACTGAATTCTCCAGGAGTCTCAGGGCAACCTCCTTGCCACAGGCCCCTGTGTGTCAGTGGAGCTGCTGCCCCTGAAGCCCCCAAGTATGAGCAGTTTGTAGTGGACCCTGGACCCGCCAGACCCTTGGCCGCAAATGTGGTTCAACCAGGAACTGCAAAAGCGAAGCTGATGCGTTCTCCCAGCTTACAGCTTACTCTGATTCGATGAGTGAAGTCACTGTTGGAAAACAGTTTGGGGGCTCAGCGAGGGACCTGCAGGCTGTATTGGCAGGTGTTGGTGTGTGTGTGTGAGAGAGAGAGAGTATGTTTGAGTGTAGTGAGCGGATGTGTGTGTGAGTGTGTGTGCGTGCAGTGAGTGCAGGTGAGTGCATGTGAGTGTGAGTGAGTGCTGGTGAGTACATGTGTATGAGTGCGTAATGTGCATGTGACTGTGTGTGAGTATGCAAGTGTGGGGGTGAGTGTGTAACTGAGTGTGTGTGTGTAAGAGTGTGTGTGAATTAGAGTGAGCACACGTGTGTCAGTGTGTAATGTGTGTGAGTGGGTGTTTGGGGGTGGGTGTGAGTGTGTGTGTGTAACTGAGTATATTGTGAGTGTGTGTGTGAGTGCATGTGAGTGAATGTGTGTGAATGTGGGGGTGAGTGTGTGTAACTGAGTGTGTATGTGAGTGCATGTGTATGAGTGTGTAATATGTGTGTGAGTATGTGAGTGTGGGGGTAGGTGTGGGTGTGAGTGTGTGTAAGTAAGGGTGTGTCTTTCCCTCATACCCGAGACAGCTTAGCCTGCAAAGTTCTCCAGGGCGTTTTCAATTCCACCTTGAAACGCTGTAACAAGCCTGACCTTTTAAGACTTCATGGTTCCCACCTGAGAAATCCGGAATTCATTTTGTTGGCTGTGTATCATAGCAAAATCTGACATGCTAGGTCTCCAAACTGTGCCACACAAGACCTGAAACCCTTCGTCTGGTCAAAGTTTTTCTCTTGTGTGATCTCTCCTGCATGTGGGATGTAAAGAAACCTCCTGGGGGATGAAACCCAATGCCCAGGAGCAAGAGAACTTCAGTGGGAAGCTTGTGGGGGGATAAGTCATGGGACACTAGGGGCGATGGGGGAGGGGAATGTGCTGCCCCAGAGGCAGGCTGGGGGCCGGAGGTATGTCAGGGACATTGGAGGAGGGTGTGGGCACTGGTGAAGAGATTGATGATGGAACAATATACGCCTGAAACTCACTCATGCATATCTTTGTAACTGTAATTCACAGTAATACAATATTTTTTTTTCTTTTTGGGTCACACCTGGCGATGCTCAGGGGTTACTCCTGGCTCTGCACTCAGGAATTGCTCCTGGCGGTGCTCAGGGGACAATATGGGATGCTGGGAATCGAACCCTGGTCAGCCGCGTGCAAGGCAAACGCCCTACCCGCTGTGCTATCGCTCCAGCCCCCCCTGCTCTCCTTTTAATGGTCAGATCTAAGCAGTTCCAAATACTGTATGGGTGTTGTGTAGTGCGTTGTGTGTGTGCACGCATGTGCACGCGTGTGCATGTGCGCCTGCCTCTCCCCCCAACAATAAGCATAACTACACTGACGTGGGCGCACCCCCCTTTTACCTTGCAGAAACCTGGCGAGGTTGCCAGCACAGGAAGTCTTATTCCCAGGCTTCCTCCCCCCAGCTGCTGCTCCCTCGGGCATCCTGCCGGCCTCCTCGGCCTGGTGGAGAGAGACTTTAATTCCCCATTTGGAAACAAGGCTGGAGGCCCAGTGGAAATGTGACTTTCCTAAGGTCTTAGAACGGAGTCTGGAAGGGCTCCCAAGGGCCCCTCTGGCTCCCTCTGCTTCTCGTCTTGAGAGAGAAACCCGGCTTTGTTGGCGCGATGAATTTTTTTCTCAAGTTCTGCCATTTCGTACCCCCGCCCCCCAGAGCACCTCCCCCATCAGTCCTTTAGTTTGTAACTATTAGTTTTTATTTCTTTGGGCCACATCTAGTTTTCGGGCCACACCCGGCAGTGCACTTCCCATGAGCCCCAGGGGACCACAGGTCGGCCGCCAGCAGAGGCAAGTGCCTCGCCATTTGTACTATCTCTCCACCCTGTTAATTTTTCAGTAGGACGTATTTGAGGCACATAAAAATGACTGAGGCTAACATAATACCGGTGTACCCACTGCTCAGCTGGAGAAGTAGCAGACACGAGGCCCATTCCTCTTGGGACTGGATGGAAACTCGCGGGCGCTCCTCTTTCTTCAGTTTTAAACCTCTGCACTGCCTTTGGTTACTTGGTGTTCCTAGGAATGTTTTTTCTTGTCTTTTTTTTTTTTGCTTTTTGGGTCACACCCGGCAATGCACAGGGGTTACCCCTGGCTCATGCACTCAGGAAGTACCCCTGGCGGTGCTCGGGGGACCTTATGGGATGCTGGGAATCGAACCCGGGTTGGCCGCGTGCAAGGCAAACGCCCTACCCGCTGTGCTATCACTTCAGCCCCCGTTTCTTGTCATTTCTATGACCGGCTTCCCCCCTTTTGTTGTGGGCGGTAACTGGGGTCACACACTTGATTGGTGTGGTTGTGGTGCTCGAACCCCTTGGTTGCTGTCCATTGGAACACACTCTTTGTTGCTGCATGGGGATCCAAATGGCACTGATGTCCCGTGTCACTCAGCACGTGGCGTGGCACTGGTCATCACACCCAGTGGCCTCACGCCTTCAGGACGCTCTCTCGCCAAGCTCTCCTGCCCCCATCACTATGCATGTTTTTATAGTCGTGGTTGTTTTTTGGGGGGAGAGGGAGTATTTATTCCTTCCTGGCTCTGTGCCCAGACATTACTTCTGGCAGGGATTGGGGGACCATCTGGGGTCCAGGGTCTGCAGCATGCAAGGCGAGTGCCCTCCCTGCTGTCCTCTCTGGCCCGTTCTTGTTTATATACTTTCATTACACATGTATCTTTAAGGGGTATGAAATCTATAACCTTGTATGTTTCTCACCTTTTGTAAATGTTGCTGTATTGTGTGTATCTTTCTGCAACTTTTATTATTATTATTTTTTTTAAGCTCAACATTCCCCTTTTCCTCCCTTTTTTTCCTGGACCACACCCAGCCAATACTCAGGTATTACCCCTGGCTCTTCACTCTGGAATTACTCCTGACATTGCACAGGGGACATTATGGGATGCTAGGGATTGAACCCAGGTCGGCTTCATGCAAGGCAAGCTACCTCCCCGCTGTACTATCTATCACGCCAGCCCCTTAGGCTCAGTGACAGTCTGTATTTGGGATATTTCCCCCACGTCGATCCACATGCCTGTTTCCTGTAGTTAAACCACTCTCGGGGCTAATGCTGTGTGAACACCCACTCTCTTCCCAGTACACAAAGCCATGTCTTAGTGGTTCTCTGCCACCGCCCCCTCCGTTTCTGGGCTCTCGGGTCTCAGACTGGCACTGGCTGCTGGGGCCTCTGTGATCTTCCCAGCTTCAAGCATTGGCTACATTTCCCCTCTCCAGGCTCAGGGAGGTTTCTATTTCCCGGGGGCCAGAGACGTGGATGGTTCAGCAAGCAGGCAGTTGCCTTGCATGCCACAGACCCAGGTTCGAGCCCCAGCACCCCGTAGATCGCCAGAGCCAGGAGTTAGCCCTGAGCACTGCTGGGTGTGATCCCAAAACCACAGAAGCTGGTCCTGGTTCTCCCTCCCACAGGCACCCCTAGTGCAGTCAGGCCTTTAACCATGTGCTAATAGATCGTTTGTAAAAGTGTGTTTCTTTCTCAGTCACTTCCGTTCACAGGGGGGCATTGGAGCTTGGGTCGAAAGGAGGCAGATCGTTTCCTGATTGACCTTATTAAGCAGAGCACCTGGGCTGCAGTTGCTGCGAGCCCACAGTAACTTGACCTGCCACTGCCCACACATTCCCCGCGCTCTGGAAGGGAAGTCAGAAGGGGGAGGTCGAGAAATGCTCCAGGAGGACTCTCGAGTGCCCCATTCCTCTGGGGGAATCTGTGAAACGTCCCTGTGAAAGAAAACTCCCTCGCGTATACACCGTCTCTTTCTGGGCAGGTCTGACCCTCCACTGGGCTGGCTTATCAGTCCCCTGAAACGTGCCGGCTGGCAGCTGTGTCTGACTGTCTTCCCTAAAAGGAGAGGCCAGCCGGCCAGCGGGGAAGATGAAGTGTGTGACTAGCAGCAGCAGGGCCGTCACATTCATCTGCTTCCAGGCTTTTTTTGTGGCTGCCCCTGCCCCGCCCCTGGGGACCCCAGCAGGGGCAGGAACTAATACAGGTCTCGGAATTGTTCCTAGAGAGAGCACTTTCCGGAAGCCAGCCTGCCCTGCTGGTCGTATAAACTGCCAGGCGGGTGCTAAAGGCCTCCCATGGGGCCACGCCCTCGGAGTGTGGTGGGGGTGCGATTTCTGGCTCCTTGTGGCTGAGAACGCCGAGGCTCAGTGACTTCCCTGGCGAAGTCACTGTTCAGACCCACGGGGTCAAAGGCAGGGCTCCTGCTCCCCTACCCTTTTTTTTTTTTACTCTTTTTGGGTTACTCCTGGCTCTGCACTCAGGAATTACTCCTGGCAGTGCTCAGGGATGATGTGGGATGCTGGGAATCGAACCCGGGTCCGCCGCGTGCAAGGCAAACGCCCTCCCCGCTGTGCTATCGCTCCAGCCCCTCCCCCCACCGTTTTAAAACAAAGTGATCCACATTCATAAATAAAATTAATTAATTATGTTGTTGTAGGCCAGACCCGGTAAGTGCTGGCGCTGACTCCACTCAGTCCTCAGGGTTTGGGAGACCACTCACTACCTCCAGCATGGCCAGTGTAGCCCAACCCTACCCATCATTTCCCCCCTCAGCCCCTGGGGGGAAAAATACAGAAGGAAACGGAAGTGACTTGCCAAGGTTCCCAGATGACCAGGACAGGGACATTGTCAGGTGTCTGCCGGGTTTTCAAAACCTGTTTGGGTAAACTGCCGAGGCGAGGGGCCGAGCTGGGCTGGTGGGGGGTGGGGGAGGGGGACGCAGAGCTTAGGGGAGGGGTGGGAGGGAAATAGAGGGGAGGGGGAGGGCTGGAGGAGGTGAGAGCTGGTGGGGAGGGGCCCTCGAGGTTTCCCTCGGACCCTAACACACCGGGTCTTCCACCCCCAAGTTGCTCACCCCCAAATTGCTGGCTGACCAACCTTTTCTCCACTTGGGAAGAGAATGGGCCCAATTAAGTCCTTTGCTGTCAAATACGAAGGACTTACCCCTGCTCTTTAAGTTCCTCCCGGGACCCCTGCCCTCTGCCCCTCCGCCCCACCACCCCCATCCCAGTTTGCATTTGAAAGAGCCCCGAGGGGTGGCTGGCGCTGCTGGCGGACACCCATCCCTCCCCACTCCCCGGAGGCGGCTCGGTGCTTTCCCAGCCTCTGGAGTTCCCTGGAGCCGCCGCAGTGTACTGACACGTGGGCCTGGCCTTCAGCCCTGCTTCCCCGTCAGACCCCGTTTCCGAGAGGGGTGCGGGGCCTCACCGCGGTGGCAGGGTTTGGTTCCACTTCCAAAGTGCTTTCCTGTGCTGCCGTCGCGAGTCTTTCCAGCCAGGCTGCTTTCTCGCCAGGGTCCCTGTTGGGGGTGGTCCTGCAGCAGGACCTGGGTAGAGATGCACGTCAGCCTGATGGATGACCCTGGGGGCAAGGTTTGTTGCGTAGGGCTCCAGCCTTCCCAGTGCACTGCAGTGACCTCCAGGGCCAGGCCCCCAGCTTGGGGACGTGACTGCAGCCTTGGTTGCCCACAGCCGTGGCCCCGGCTACCTGTGGCCCTCTTGCGTTTGAAAAGTGGCAAGTCTGATACCTTGTTGACTTAAACAATCAGGCCAGAGCGATAGTACAGCAGGTCGGGCATTTGCCTGGCACGCGGTCGACCCAGGTTCAGTCTCCAGCACCCCATAGAGTCCTCTCAGCACCTCTAGGAGTAATTCTTGAGTGCAGAACCAGGAGAAACTAACCTGAGTATCGCCGGGTGTGATTCCAAAAGCCAAAAACCAAACAAACAAATAAAACACGTTAAAAAAAAATCAAGACTGTATTGAAGAAAGGAACCAACTTGATTTTTTTTGGGGGGTCATATCTGGCAATGCACAGGAGTTACTCTTGGTTCTGCACTCAGGAATCACCCCTGGCGGCGCTCAGGGGACCATACGGGATGCTGAGAATAGAACCCAGGTGGGCCGCGTGCAAGGCAAACGCCCTACTCGCTGTGCTATCACTCCAGCCCCCCAACTCGATATTTTTAGAGTTTAAGTTCAGGACAACCCAGGGTGCACAGAATCAAGAGCCCCTTAATCAGCTGCTTCCCTGACCCTCCCCGGTGGGGCCCAGGGTATTCTCAGTAGAGGACATTTTTGCATTAAAGTCATGTAAGGGGGCTGGAGAGAGCACAGGGGTTAAGCCCCTTCCTTGCATGCAGCTGAATTGGACCCCTGGTACTGCCTCTGAGAGCACTGCTGGGTGTGCACCCCCTCCCCCCCATATAATGGAAAGGGATGTGTGAGGAGGTGAATCCCATCCTCAGGGCTGCCTGTATGTGTCAAAAAAGCGTGGTCCTGTGGCTCAGCTGCCGGGGCACTGGGTACCACAATCAAGCGGACAGTCTCTGGTACAGTCACGTATGTGAACGCAGCCAGGCAGGAGTGCAGCCCCCAGCAAGCACGTGTGTGAGCACCACAGAGACCCCAGCAGGCACCACAGCCGGGGTGCACCTGACATCCCCGCTAGGTCAGAGCAGCCCCTCCCGACCAGCCTCCAGCACTGTGGTCCCTGTGGGCAGCACCACAACTGCAGGGAGGACCCACAGTCTTTGCAACCAGCCAGGTAAGGGCAGGGAAGGGGAAAGGAAAAGGAAGTAACCCCTTAAGGGAACAAAGGATTTGTCTTTGACTTCTGGGCATGAGATAATCCCTAACTTCAGGGATGAGTAGAAAATGCCTTTTTTTTTTTTTTTGCTTTTTGGGTCACACCCTGCGATGCTCAGGGGTAACTCAGGGGTTACTCGTGGCTCATGCACTCAGGAATTGCTCCTGGCGGTGCTCAGGGGACCCTATGGGATGCTGGGAATCGAACCTGGGTTGGCTGCATGCAAGGCAAATGCCCTACCCCCTGTGCTATTGCTCCAGCCCCAGAAAATGCCTATTTTAGTGTTTGTTTTCTTTTCTTTTTTTTTGAGGTGGGGTCACACCCGGTAATGCTCAGGGCTTACTCCTGGCTCTGCACCCAGGAATTACTCCTGGCGGTGCTCAGGGGACCCTATGGGATGCTGGGAATCGAACCCGGGTTGGCCTTGTGCAAGGCAAACGCCCTACTCGCTGTGCTATCTCTCCAGCCCCTCTTTCTTGTTTTTGTCTGGGGGTCACGCCCAGCAGTACGTAGGCCTTACTCCTGGCTCTGTGCTCAGGATCACTCCTGGTATCGCCGGGTGTGATTCCAACTCCTGGCGGTGCTCGGAGGACTACATGTGGGGCCAGGGATCACACCTGTGTCTGCCAAGTGCGTGGTGAGCTCCCTACCTGCTGTGCTATCTCTCTAGCCCCTTCCTTTTGTGTGTGTGTGTGTGTGTGTGTGTGTGTGTGTGTGTGTGTGTGTTTGGGGGTCACAGTTGGCAGTGCTCTGTTTGGGGGTTGCTTCCAGCAGTGCTCTGGGAACCGTATGGTGCAGGGGATTGAGCCTGGGCCCCTTGCATGCAAAACAGAGGCCCAGCCTGTTGAGCTGCTGCTCAGGCCCCAAGAAAAGTGCATTTTTGAACTCGGGAGACCTCGGCTCTAAGGCGGAAACCACTGCAGGTTGAGAGAATGCAAATTGGAAGTGTAAGATTGTTGGGGTTGGGTCCCTGGCACAAGGTTGGGAGCAGAACCGGACAAGCTGAGGTGTTTGTCGGGCTGGCTGCTGGCCTGCTCCTACGTCTCTGCTCTTGGGGCAGCGCCTGGGCTACGGGTGGATTATTGATTGGGGTCTTGACGGCCTGGGAGCCACAAGTTCTTCAATGCAAGGGGAAGGAAAGAAGAACCCTTTTCTATTCCCTCTACCACTGACTTCACACTCTCCCTCCTCCCGTTGTTCATCGATTTGCTTGAGCGGGCCCAGTAACCTCTGTTTTTTTTGAGACTTGTTGTTACTGTGTTTGGCATACTGAATACATCACGGGTAGCTTGCCAGGCTCTGCCGTGCAGGTGAGATCCTCTCGGTAGCTTGCTGGGCTCTCCGAGAGGGGCGGAGGAATTGAACCTGGCTCGGCCAGGCTGGCTGCGTGCAAGGCAAACACCCTACCCACTGTGCTATCGCTCCAGTGCAAATACTTCCTTGTGGCCCAAATTGTGGACTTTCTCCCACTTAGGGTTAAAAAAAAAAAACAAGTGTAGAATTGCTGAGACTTTGTACAACAGAAAGATCTACAGTATTGCTCAGTAGTGATTTTTGAAATACTGAACACACGGGATAAATATGTTGATATAATGGGATGAGAAAATTATGAAAATGAGTGTCACGTGTTTCTTGTTTGGGGGTTTGTTCTCTTAACTGAGGTTACTAGAAAGAACCCCTAAATAGCGTCTTTGGGCTCACAGAGATAGTGTAGAAATTGCATGTGGCCGACCCCAGTTTGATCCCTGCCACTGAATAGGGGTCGCTGAGCCCCCCCTGGAGTGATCCCAGAGCCCAGAGGCAGAAGTAAGCCCTGAGCACAGCCGGTTCTGGCTTCAACCAACCCTCCTGACACTCCCAGTCCCCAGAAGAGTTTCTGGTTTGCATTCTGCTTGCGGGGAGGCCGTATTGCTGAGGTCAGTGAATTCCATGACTCTGGAGTTAGGCGGAGGCACTTAAGGTTTTGAGAAGTGGGTTCCTGTGGAATCCGGGGTTCACGCATCAAACAGCTCCCCGCCCCACCCCCACCCTGTCCCTTATCTCTGCAGGTCTCTGCAGCCTGAGCAGGTGCCCTTCCAGGTCCTTGGGCTTCAGTTTCCTCATGTGTTAGACGGGATGGTGTTTGCCTGCGGTGCCTGGCAGGCAGGTGGCCAGAGCCCCGAGCGTGGGTCCTGGCCACACCCCTAGTGCCAGGCAGATCCATGTTCTGAGGAATCCACAGCACCGTGCAGCTCCCTGTGGAGGGCAGGGACCAGCTTTCTGGAGCTGGGGGTGGGGTGTGGCTCCGCAATGTGCCTGAGACCGCTTCCGATCCAGAGGGACCTGGCAAGAGAACCAGGAAGCAAACGCGGAAGTAGAAGCACCTTCCTTGGTGCTCCGGGGGTCCCAAGGTTCTGTGTCTTCCCCCGTCCTCCTGGGGGCCTAGCCTCAGGGAGAATAGGAGTGCCCAGGGAGCCTTCGTCCGGCCCTCCAGCCCCTGGGCCTGTGTCCGGAGGCTGGCCCCTGCCCAGGCCAGCACCACTGGGCAGAATGAGGCTGTGAATTAAGCCTGTTGTTCTGGCCCTGCCGCATTCCTGGGCCGTCCTGTTTCCCCTTGAGAGCCGGGGCCTCCTTTATTTTTAGTCCCTGCAGCGTGACAGCTTTGTTCGCATCCTTTCTTACCCACCCGGGGAAACGCCTCTGAGTGGGTGCCAAGGTCACCCAGAGGACCTTGGGGTCTTAGCCTGGGCCTCACGGCACCCTCTGAGCAGGGTGGGTGGGGGGCGTGCAGTGAGAAGGAGCAAGGACAAGGGAGAGCCTTTTAGCCGAGCCTCACTGGTTGCTGAGGCCTTTGGGTGAATCCTGGGAGCCAGAGAGATGGCAGAGCAGGTAGGGCGCTTGCCTTGCATGTGGCCAACCCGGGTTCGATCCCCGGCACCACATCTGGTCCCCCAAGCACTGCCAGGAGAGTGTAAGCCCTGAGCTGTGTCCCCCAAACCAACCAACAACAACAAATAAAACCAATAAAATGTGACCTCCGGCCAGCGTGTGTGCAGACGGACCTGGGCTGGTGGAAGCATCCTCCCCATCCACGCTGACCCTTCTGGGTGGCTCCTCGCCTCAGTTTCATCACGAGCAGTGTTGGGGGCACCTGCCTTCCCCCTGATCTGTGGGAGCGAACGGAAGTCGGTGTTTCTGGGGTGGACGTTGTGTGGGCTGCTCCGGAGGCCCTGAGCTCCTTGCAACGGGTGTCAGAAGCAGAAATGAAATGACAGATAAGGTGCCAGGTGCTGTGTCCGAGGGCCGGGGAGAGAGATAGCTCAACGGGCCTGGAGCCTGGGTGTCATGGCTAGCCCTGTTGGTCCCCTGACACCTCTGGGAAAGATTCCTGAGCTGAGAACGGCCCCTGAGTTAGACACTCCACCAGGTGTGGCCGTAAAACCCAAACGCAGAGAGCTCCAGTGTTTGAGCTGGGACGAAGGGACCAGGGAAGGGGCCTTCCCCTCCGTGTTCCGTCCCACCACTCATTCCTTCTCTCAGGAGCCTGCAAAGTGCAGTTTATCACCTCGCCCCACATTTCTCTGCAGTTTGGGGGCATTCTGTGGTCCCGGGAGGCTCAGCTGTCGGACTGAGGGTCCCAGTTCCTGGTTGGGCCCTGCTGTGACCGCACATGCTGTTGGGGGGTGGGGTGGGGGGCTCCCGATTGGCCAGTGCATCGCCTAGAACAGGCAGCTCGGGACGGCCAGCCACACGCAGCCCCGGGAGAGGGCAGCGAGGGGCTGGTGCTGAGAAGGGCTGGGCCCTTCGGGGAAGGAGCCCGGGAGCCTTATCTGAGCCAGCAGCCCCTCAGGAGACCTCCCAGCTAGAGGCGCGTCCCGCCCAGCAGAACCGTCACGGACCCTTGGGGATCCCAGGCAGCCCCGGAGCATGGGCCCCACGCGCTGGGCACTGGCGTTCGGCGTCTAGCCGGAGGTACAGACCATGCCTGTGTGGCCGCAGCGCCCAGGAAATTCTCACCCTGCACCACGCGTCTGCTGGGGCAAGTTCATGCCTACATAGCGCACAGCGACGACCGAGGGGATGCTGAGGAGGGGGGCGGCCGGTGTGCGGCGGGGCACGTCATGGCATGTCCGTCCGAGGAGGTGAGTTCAGAGAAGGGCCCGGGGAGGAGGCAGCTTTGGGGGCGGGGGGTGGGTAGGGAGGGAAACATATGCAGCGGTGCTCAGGGGTCACTCCTGGCTCTGTGCTCAGGAATCGCTCCTGGTGCTGCTCAGGAAGTGCTCCTGGCTCTGTGCTCAGCAACTACTCCTGGTTCTGTGCTCAGGGGACTCTATTCAGTGCCGAGGGTTAAAGCCGAGTTAACCGTGTGCAAGGGAGGTGCCCTCCCCACTGTCGGAGCCCTGCTACCCCTGGGAAGCACCTTGGAGGGGACAGGACCCCTGAGTGTGTCCCAGGTTCCTGAGGGGCCAGAGGAAAAGGTTCCCCTACACCCCCTGCCTCCCTCTTCCTGCCCTGCCCCCCACCCCCTGCTCGACTCCCTTCCTGTTCTGGACCAGCTGTCAGGGGCTGAGCAGGAGGGTGGATACCTGGGGTCACTACCAGCAGCCCAGGGCCAGGGGCAGGCAGGAAGAGGGATTGGGACTAGGGCTAGGGGCCGGAGTGGGTGGAGGTGGTGCCTGCCCGCCCACATGGGCCCCGCCACCCCCCTCCCCCCTGCCCCACAGATGGGGGCCAGCCCTGGCCCTGGAACTTCCTTCCCTGGCTCTGGTGACCTGACAGTTTGTGGCGGGCACAGAGGAAACCGAGGCCCTGAGGCAGGACCCCAGAGCTGGGCGTTTTCTGCCGAGCTGCTGCTTGAGGGGAGGCGTGAATGTGTCCCCCCCCGCCAACTCCAGGAGGCTGAGGCCTGCTTCCTCCGGCTGAGCCAGGACCAGGCGTGGGGGCCAGATGTCCATCACTGCCCTTGGCCCCGAGGAGCCCTTGTGGCTTGACACCCCCTGTGCTCCCTTCCACCCCCCTGCATTGGAGTTCCCACCTTTTATCCCAACAGGAAACTTTTTTCCTTTTTTTTTTTTCTCTTTGGCTTTTTGGGTCACACCAGGCGATAGTCCTGGCTCTGCACTCAAGAATTGCTCCTGGCAGTACTGGGGGACCATTTGGGATGCTGGGGATCGAACCCCGGTCAGCCAAGTGTCAGGCAAACGCCCTATCCGCTGTGCCATATGGCTCCGGCCCCCAGCAGGACACAGCAGCACCTCCAGGGCCCCTCCCCCACAGCAGGCCAGAAGAGTGCTGGGTGGCCAACCAGAGTCCACTTGGCGGCATGGGTCCCCCTCCACGCGCCCTCCTAGACCTAGCATGGACTGAGCAAGTCTGAAGTGACCGCTGACTGTCTCCAGGGACAGGGTTTGGGAGCAGAAGGATGTACGCGGTGGGTGGTTCTGTTCCTGTAACAGGGAAGAAACCAGCCTCAGTTGGCTGGGGTGTTGGTTGAGGTTGAGGTTGGAAGACCGTCTAGGATGTCAGGAACAGGGACCATCGCTGGGCAGACTGCGGAGAGAATGCCTTTTTTTCTACTTTCATCTACTTAGGTGTTGTTAGATTATTTTTAATAGGTGTATTTCTTATCCATACTGTCACTTCCTGTCGCTTTAAAAAAAGTTCAGAAGCCAGTCTCAGAATTTTGCTGGAGATGTTGTATTCGCCGTCATTGCTACCTACCTTTCGTTTTTAGTTTTCTCTTCTGTAAAATGGGCTAATAACGTTTGCATTTCTTTTACTTTTTTAGGTAACTGTGCTTTATGCAGATCACATGTTTGGGGAATGTGATGATGAGATGAGAGGGTGGAACACTTTTTTTTTTTTTTTTGCTTTTTGGGTCACACCCAGTGATGCTTAGGGGTTACTCCTAGCTCTGCACTCAGGAATCAATCCTGGTGGTGCTCGGG